>JAVDBV010081339.1:0-19483 GCA_032619315.1 Piper longum | reverse complement strand
TGTGGTTCAAAGGGTACTGATGGCGACTGCCTGAGAGTACTCGGCCTTCGTGCTCAAGGCCAGGAGAAATATGGAGGTAAGGAGAGGGCTTAGGATTTGAGACCAGAAAATGAAGAAAATGCCCAGAACGGCAACAGCAGCAGCAGTTCAGTCAGTTCGGGATGCTACCGGGTCTGCAGCCCAGTGGCTCCTCAGTAGATGCCCTAGAGAGAGTTCATGAGGACTATATGGATTTTCTTTCATATGAGAGTTTGCTCTCATAGCCAGTTTGTTATAGTTATATTTTGGACCAGTAACGATTGTTACTGACGTTTTTCTACTATATGTAGGTAACCATGATGAGATGGAGGTGCCAGCCTAGACGGAGGAGCAACGAGGTCTTTTGCACACACACGTATATTGCGTGATTAAATGGTTTGATATTTCGTCTATGATTTTATTGTATTAGCATTAATGTGAGGCAATGAGATACATGATGACATGATTGAATGATAAATATGATGACAGAATGTGAGGGAAGAAAAATGAAATGAAAATAGATTGCACAGATGGGCGGAGACCCAAGTTTCATAATGCTGTAGATTAGATTCTGTGTGACTAAAAATGTTGATCTGTTTATATGTTTATATATATACATCATCTCGACAGGGTGGCCCCTAATTACATTTTTAGGGGAAATTCTGTCTGTTTTGTTTTAGAATTTTTACTGATTTTGATTGCAATTGTATTGTTGTGAAAATTAGTTGTATGTCAACCATGTAGTATCATGGTTAGGTTTATGCATTCATCCATACATGACGAGTGGTATCCTCATCTTAAGATGCCGAGATTGGATCTGCACGCGTTGGGTTCGGGTTAGCCGACCTAACCGGGGCCTGTAACATGCCGGTTCAGTTCACGAGGGTGAACCGGATTTGGGGTGTTACATAAGGGGCAGCACACGGGGTCAGCGGTAGAGGGAGGGCCAAGGCCAAGGGGAAGGGGCGGCGGTAGATGGCCGGAGGGAAGGGGCGGCGATAGACAAGAGGAGGGAGGGTGGAGGCAAAAGGCGGTACACAGGATCGGCATTGGAGTGAGGGGTGAGGCCGAAGGGAAAGGGCGGCAACAGACGGGAAAAGGGAGGGCGGAGGCAAGGATCAACAACTGTGGACGAGCGAAGAGAGGGGCGAGGAGGTAGATTTTAGGTTTTTAAAATTTTGGCTCTATTTCTACCTATACGTAAATAATTTATTTATTATCATATATAAGGTATATTCGTCATTTATCTACAAAAATTGATTCTTTCCAATTTACCCTTGAATTGGCCGATTCGACGACTGTTTTATAAAAAAACCGATTCATTGGGTTTTTCAGATCGGATTGCTTCCGATCCAATTTAAATCATCGAATCGGCCGATTTTTTTCATCATGGGTGGATACTACCATTTTAATGATTTATAAAATTAAAATATTTATATATGCTCCAAACTCCAAAGACATCTAATCTACCATTTAAGCACTTCTTATTCTTAGTATAGTAACTTTTACCATTCTTTTATAGTTTATAGTAAAAAAATAAAAATAGATGATATAACTAGGTACTTTTTAATTTTTATATAAAAATAATGATAGCCTTCATCTTCAATTTATATTTTTTACTTGTATACTTTTTAATTTTTATAAGATATATAATAGTTATTTTTTTCAAAAGATGATATATTTTAATTTTGTCTTGGATATAACTAGGTACTCTATATTTATATTTGTACAGTAAAAATAATTTTTATTATCATAAAATTTAACAAAATGTGAAACTATAATGTTTATTATCATAAAACCATACCTACAATCCAAATGTGAAATTATGTGTACTTATTTCTTGGTACAAGTTTTTTTTTTTTTTCTGGACTTAGAGCAAGATTGTTGAAGTTGGCAAAAATGAGAGGAAGAAACCAAGCATGACCCACAAAAGCTAGTCACATGTCTGCATCGTAAGCCGTTCCTACTCTCTCTTGCTGGCCGACGTTGGCTTTTTTACTTGTTTAAATGTTTCTGCATCAACCTTGCGACTAGCTGCTAAGGGTGGTTGAACGTGGTTAATGAGCTTGAGCGAGAGACGAACAATCATCGGTTTTGGGGGAGCTGAGAAGCATTAGATTTGCAGTGAATGGGTTATGAAGGAGAGCAGCAAGGCCCAGTGCACGAGTAACTGCCGGTTTGATAACAATTTCTTGGAGTAGAATACAGCTTTTTGTTGGATCTGCTCCAATCGAAAATGGAGTGGGCATGGGAATAAAAACATGCACAGGGTATAGCCAAGCTTGGTAGGAAGAAACCCAAATGCTTGGCAATGGGTTTCATGCCTCATTGCCTGTTCCTTCTCCTCCTCATCGTTTTCATCTCCATGTCTGTCTTATACTCCATGCAACACCACTTTGATGATGATACTTTGCAGTCATCATCACCAGATATTGACTTGGGTGATAGCTCCAGAAATGAGAGCGGGAAGGAGATTGAAAAGGTGTCTGGAGAAGATGAGATTGATGGGGTGAAGAGCTTGCTGGTGGAGAAAGTCAGATTGCTGCTTGGACTTGAGAAGAGGGTAGGAAGAAGGTTACCTAATGAGGACTTGCCTACTATCTCACCTTCTCCATCCCCCTCCCATTTCATGGAAGCTCCACCCCCAGAAACAATACGCATTGCACCAGTTCCTCCCCACAAGCCTCTCCGATCACCAATCCCCCACCGGACTTCGTCTCCTCCGGCGACTGAGACAGAATACTCTAGTGAAAAGAGCAAGAACAGAATGAGAACATTGGTTGTAGCTTTGGTTTCATCGCTTGGAGGATCTGTTGTCGTTGCGTTTCTGATTTGTCTTCTGGTCTGCAAATTCAGAAGAAATCCAAGATCAAGAAGAATCAAGAGTGCGTATACTTCAAACCAATTGAACAAGGTGAGTTTTGATCCGGGTCCTGATCTTTTCTGCTTAGATTCATCATGGCCTGTTGCAGAAGCACTTGATTGGGCCAAACCTCCTAGTGGAAGCACCAACATAGTATGTTCACAGGAAACACAACCACTGACTGAGCAATACAATGGAGGTGAGGATCAACAGATTGAATCCGGCAATGTTGTTCTAGTGGTTGAAGAAGATGTCCAACCAGTTGAACCATTGTCTTCTGATGTTGAATCTTTTCATTCTCTTTGCTATTCCACTCCATCCAGTGGCCGACATTCTAATGTCTCAGACACGTTTCTGAGCAATGCCTCTGACATTTCTAGTCCATCTCATCACACATCAGATGTATCTGCAATATTTGATCATAGTTGTGGAGTTAGCACAAACAACTCTTCTCCTCCATTTGTTACAAGTTGTTTGAGCAGAGGAGAAGATGGCAAGGTGGAAGCTAAAGCAGCTACTCCTTCACAACCATCACCATGTCCATCTCAAGTTTCTATAGCTGCTAATTCAGAAATGGTAGCCTCTTCACCTTCCAAGCTACCTCCAACTCCTCCTCCACCACCACCTCCACCTCTACCGCAGCCGGTCCATTCGGCTTCCATCCCTCCACCACCACCGCCGCCTTTCCGACAAGGGACGCCATTGCCGCCGCCGCCTCCTCCTCCACCTTCAAGAGTAGGAGGAAGCATCTCGCATGGCCCTCCACCGCCCCCACCTTGCCAACCACTGCTTGCTACCCCGGTTGGCAAGGATGGAGCTCCCCTGCCCAAGTTGAAGCCTCTCCACTGGGACAAAGTTCGAGCTACCTCAGACCGGTCGATGGTGTGGGACAAGTTGAGGTCGAGCTCCTTCGAGTAAGATCACATTTTTTTTTTTTGCAGCATTTCTTCCTCACAAAGAAGATGAGAATGTTTCTGAACTCTCTTATTTCTCTTTCTTTAGATTAGATGAAGAGATGATTGAATCTCTATTTGGTTACAAGATCAACAATTCAGTGAAACCAGAGGAGTTTCATATCAAGAGCCCATGCCCAAGCAAGCATGTTCTAGACCCAAAAAGATTGCAGAACATCACCATACTGTCCAAGGCATTGAACGCCACTTCCAAAGAAATCTGTGATGCCTTGGTTGAAGGTGATAACCTTGGTTGTGTTCTTATGATCACATTTCGTTGTTGTAAACTCACTCTCAACATGTTGATTTGTGCATGGCAGGAAAAGGGCTGTCAAGCCAACAACTGGAGGCGTTGGTGAGGATGGCTCCTACCAAGGAGGAGGAGGACAAGCTGCTGGACTACAATGGAGGCCTTGATGAGCTAAGCTCAGCAGAGATATTTGTGAAAGAATTGCTCACAGTTTCGTCCGCATTCCAACGAATTGAAGCCATGTTGTACAGAGACACTTTTGAAGATGAAGTCGTTCACCTTCAAAAATCCTTTGCCATGCTAGAGGTACAACATCATATCATCATCACGTTTAAATCGATTACACAAAACCCATAAATTATCTTTAACATTTTTGTTTAGTTAATCCTCTCTCTGATGTGTGTATGTACATATATATCAGGAGGCATGCAAGGAGCTAAGATCAAGCAGGCTGTTCTTGAAATTGTTGGAAGCAGTGTTGAAAACAGGAAATAGAATGAACGTCGGCACCATAAGAGGAGGCGCCAGGGCTTTTAAATTGGATGCTCTCCTCAAACTAGCAGATGTCAAAGGCACGGATGGAAAGACCACTTTGCTACACTTTGTTGTGCAAGAGATGATCCGATCAGAAGGTGTGAGAGTGATGGAAAATGATTCAGAAAACAACAAACTCGGCATCAACACCGAAGAAGAGAAAGAAGAATGCTACAAAAAGATTGGTCTGGAGATAGTCTCTGGACTAAGCAAAGAGCTCTTGAACGTGAAGAAAACTGCTACCATAGACTTGGATGTGCTAGAAAATTCTGTTTCAAACCTTTCAGATGGTATGCACAAACTGCAACTGCTAACATCGGAACAATTGTTGGAAGAAAAATTTTCAGAATCAATGAAGTTGTTCTTGGATCATGCACATGAAAGGATTGCAACTCTGAAGAAAGGTGAGGATCAAGTCCTGTTGCATGTGAGGGAAATAACCGAGTACTTCCATGGGAATGTGAGCAAAGATGAAGCAAACCCACTTAGGATCTTTGTGATTGTGAGAGACTTTTTGGGTATGTTAGATAGAGTTTGCAAAGAGGTTAGGAGCTTGAAATGCTCCCTAACTTTCCAAACCACGGTGCCTCCATTTCGCTAAATGCACTGTGTACTGCACTTTACCCTCCTGTTTGTCACATAACAAGAAATCTTATTTGTGTGAGCTATGTTCATACTCGCATTCAAATTTGCCACAAACAAACCCCATTTTTTCTGCTATGTTTAAGCAATGGATTGTTTGTTAAAATTTACTACCAAAGATATAAAATGCCGGCGAGCTGTACAAAATCCAACAACTTTTGACAAATTGCACCTCGAGACCAACGACAAATCCACTTTGATGACCAAAATGCATTAAAAATGAGCAGGATGTTCGCATTGAACCTTCTTCTGTTGGTGGGTGATAGTCACAGACTCGCTAATCTTTTCACATGGATAATTTTTTAGTTTCTTCCCCAACGTACGTGGAAAGAAGGTATTAACACCAGCTATACGTATTGCTTTGAAGTGAGGTACAGCAAATGTGAGCTTATCTTCTACATTCATACATCACATATGCGGATCATCTTTTTTTTGATTAATCTAAGACGTAGACCTAATTGATTTTGATGATTCTTCTTCCTTTTTTTCTTATTACATCATCCGTTGGAAAACATAACATTATATTATGATTCATGTTATTACAAATAATAAAATTTTTATAATCAATATTCTTTTTGACATCAACTCTCATCTTTTATCCGGGTTTGGGGACGGGTATGATTTAGATATTTTACAAAAAAATTATATAAATGAAAAAAAAGTGAATTTCCTATCAAAAAAAGAGTAGTAGGATTTATCACTTTGGTAGTTGGAAAACTTGGCTTGATTACGAGAAAAAAAAATTTATTGGATTTGGCTGAACTTCAACCATGGTCTGAGTGGCCAGATCTAACTTCCCCAAACTCTAGCCGTTTTGCCCATGCCTGATTTAGTCAGGGGTTGCCGAGATCCGGCGTACTCAAGCCGGAGATGGGCGGACCAAATCTATTCTAGCCAATCTCGGACTATTTTTGATGGAATTTGGCTGAACTCAAGTTGAACTTCTACAGGTCAGCTGAAAACGAAAGCCTCTAAGCTTTTTCAGTTTTATTTTTTTAAAAAAATTAGAAGGGTAATTTTATCATTCTAATTTTTTTAAATATTTCTCTAACATAATTTTTTTTTTGTAAAAGTACCTTTCTTTAAAACATTCTTGCTTCCTTCCTGGGCTCCTAAAAGGATACAATGGACTGTCACAAATTTATTTTAATATAAAAACGAATTTAAAAATATTTTTTTTATTAATTTATATATAAATCACCGTATAACATTGAGCTCGAGGATTTTATGAGTTAAAATCAGCAGGCTTTTTTCTTGGAACGTCCCCTTGAGCTGACACGTGGAGGGGAAAAAAAGTATACACATGATCTTATTTCAGCCACATGTACAGGTGACAAGTACGTTGATTTAATATCTGCAGAGACGTTAATCGTCGAGGAAGTTTCGATCAGAATTCACATAGAAAATATCGATGAACTCTCCCACCATTTTATTTGGACCCGGCGTCTTAAATTTCTAGAGTATGTATCTTCCTATATTTCACCTTCACCTTGAGCTAGATTTTCTCTTTCAATCAAGAACTAGTATTTTTTTTAAAAAAAAAATGGTTATTGGTCGGTCCCAATAGAATGAAGCCATTTTAATTGTTTTCGTGGAAACATCTTAAAAAACTGTTATAATATATATATACATACGGGAAAGGTTTTATAATCCTAAGGGAAGAATGTTTTTTTCCGCCCAACTCTAATTTTGGTCATCTGATCGTAAAGGCAGCTTAAATTTGATAAAAAAAACAAAATAAAACACCCATCCGCCCCCCTTCATCGGCGGTCAGGTTTTGGCCATGGCTTGCTAGTCAGGCTTGGTTGCCATCGACGTCAATGGCGATTAGGCTCAATCAGTCTGCCATGGCTGAAACATGGCTGGCAGCATTTTTTTTTAAGACAGTTAGATCTAGCCTCTGTCAGCCAGGTCCACTGCCACTAGTAGTGTTTGGTCGTGACCGAAGAGTGACCATATCTATTTCACGACTGCTAGACTTAGTCAACGGTAGCTAAATCTTGCCGTAGGTTGCCATGTTTAACTGCTTGACGGATTTGGTTTGTCGATGGCCAGGCATGTCGGATTTGGTTTGTCGATGGCCCGGTTGGCCCGCACAGTTGCGCGGCCACTACCAATGCCATTGGAGGAGGAGGGGTTTAAGTTTTTTTTTTTTAGAAAAAAATAGATCGGATGGCCCAAATTAAACTTTAGAGGGAAATTTTTTTTTCCACCCTCGGGATCTATATACATATTTTTCTTGATGGTCCGCCTACCTGCTTTATAGTTGTTTGATGGGTGCAGTAATGAAAATACGTGTTCACCGTTTCTAATCGGGAAAAAAAAAAAATTGATCGACGTACCAACAAATTTAGACTTTGAAGCTCATAACATTAACATATAGAGAGTGCCCTTTTAATTAGCTAAAACTGAATTACAAATCTCTTGACCAAGAGGCAAGAATCGCCATGCTTTAGCCGCGTTTAATCATGACCAGATCCAAAAAAACATGAGTTTGACAACGTCCACACAGTGGGAACTCTCTTCTGATCCCTCTCCCCACCGAGTACCTATTCTTAGCCACCAAGCGATCGAATTCTTCAACATACGTCCCTTTCACGACCAATGTATCCATAGCGGAATCCTCCTTCCACCCCCTCGTTTTCCTAGGCACATACATGCACTGTTGCACCTCTCTCTCTCTCTCTATATATATATATATATATACTCTTCTTCACATTGTGCATTGCTGCTAATTGTTGGCAATTCATCATCTGGCATCATGGGGAGGAAGCTCGACAAGCTTGTTGGCAAATCATCATCTGGCAGCATGGGGAGGAAGCTCGACAAGCTGCTGGGGAGAACTTCAAAATTCTCCAAGTTGAAAACATTTCTGGGTCTTGCCACTGCCAGGCTTGCCGTGCTCAAGAACCAACGCAGAGCCCGGTGGTCTCAAGCCCGGGGTGATGTCTCCGAGCTTCTCAAGCTAGGACAACAGGATAGCGCCCTACTCCGGGTATGAATCAATTTTCTCACTTCAATCCTTCGTTGCAAGACGATGAACAAGAGTATAACGACATGTTTCTCTTGTGGATGTCTTTGGACTTGATTTCAGGTTGAGCATGTGATCAAAGAGCAGAACATGCTAGATGCTTTTGCCATGATTGAAGGGTACTGCGAGCTCTTGGCCGAAAGAGCAGTACTTATGGAGAACCAAGAGTAAGTAGAAACCTCCATTCACACATCATAAACGTGATTATATCTATCTTCGTCATGATTGGATTGGTAGAGCGTCTTACACTCAATGGTTGAATGTAGTGACTGTCCCGAGGAGCTCAAAGAGGCCATTTCCGGCATCACCTTTGCTTCTTCCAGGTGCGGGGAGCTGCCGGAGCTGATGGAGATTCGTGGGCTTTTCACAATCAGATTCGGGAAGAAATTCACGTCTGCTGCTGTTGAACTACGCAACAATTGCGGTGTCAATCACAAGGTGAGATCCGATTTTCTCTTGATTCTCCTAGTACATGTTCTGATCGATTGCTTCTCACCACCAATGTGTACAGTTGATCCAGAAAATGTCTACCAAGCAGCCAAGCTTGGAGAACAGATTGGCTGCCCTGAAAGAAATTGCCGATGAACAGGGAATCACACTGACCATCCAAGAGCCTTCTCTCACAAACGAGATTCAAACACCGGCTAGAGGCTCAAACAATTCTAATGAACCAGTTGTTCACAAGGAGCAGTTCTCTGAACAGGTTGAGGGAAGGAAATATAGAGACGTTGCAAGTGCAGCTTTAGCAGCATTCGAATCCGCGGCACACGCAGCAGCCGCAGCAAGAGCTGCTGTTGAACTCTCAAGATATGATCAACCCCAAGATGGTGACTCAGGAGACGAATTCCCAAGAACTAATACTGGTAACGTTAAACAAGTTAACAGAGAGGTCCATCCAGAAGATCTTGGTCAAGAAGAAAAGAAAGAAGAAGACAACCAATTTCAAGAACAGTCGAGCGGGTCTGAATCTGAAGAGAGTTCAGATGATGCCCAAGCTAAGGTTGAGATGAAGCAAAAGCCAGGGAAATCAGTGGTATTTGGTGAGAGTGATGAAGAGTCCGAAGAAGAGCTAGATGATCTATTATACAAAGAAACAGGATATGGGTTACCTGCAGAAATAGAGAATGATTGGACAACAAGAGAGAAAAAGATGAATCCAATAGGAACTTCAAGGTATAATAGAACATCTCATGCAGAATCTCAAATAGATGATTCTGATGAAGATAATCAGGTCATAAACCTCCATCATCAACAAGAAGCTTCCGATACATTTGGCCTGGACATAGGTAGGAGGCCGATCTCTGTGAGAACCAGGAAAAGCATCAAATAGTAGGAGACACATTGAAGTAGAAATTATGTGAGGGTACTAGTCGATTTGTTTGAAATTGTTTCCACGGTGATTATGTGCCATAGATGGTGGCAATTAATCAAATCAGTCCATTTTTTGAGGTCAATTTTTTAGAGTGATGTAAAGCTTCGAAATAAAAAGATCAGTAGTTTTTTTTCTTCCATAATGTCTTCATTTAAAAAGAAAGTAAGAATAGGCATAAAATAAAAACTTCTAGTTCCAAATGCATCATGGTTTCACATGATAAGGTTGCAAATGGACTCTCTAAATTATAAGGGCTGCCTATTTTCATTAACGGATCCCTATGAAGGGACCTTTAAACACTTTGATAACAGCAGTTATTATTTTGTCAAATAGGATAAAACAACAATGTGGAAAAGTTGCCTTAGCCAGCGCAAAAATGTGAATTCAAAGGCGCAGCTTTTCTGTCATTACAATTTCTTCTCAATTATGAAATATTTTCAACAAAAGGAAAAGAAAAACTACAAGACCGACCAGATTTGCAGCACTCTACAATGTCAGGCTGTCGGGATTCTGAATTATCTTAGCAAATGTCTGGAGGAAAGCAGCTAAATCAGCACCGTAGATAATACGGTGATCTGCAGTTACATTTACCTGATAAAAAGTTTAAATAAGTCAGATGCTTTGATACGTGAAATTTAGCATTAGAAAGGAAACAATAATCCAGAAAAATATGAGAAAGAACTTCTATAATGGATTCATTTATCTATGTCCTTTTACATTGCGAGGACTGCAAGATGAATACGAGATAAAAAGAGGAAGGAGGTGGCCTGAAGGACAGGCATTTAATACATCAGAGCTAACCTACAAACTACCAAAGTCAAGATCCATATTGTCTGGTTCTCGATGTAGATCAAGTCCTTGGAGGACTTGACTGGATATTCTTCTTATTTTCAAGTTCAACAAATATCCTCAGTAAGCATTGAAGAAAAACACCTACTTGGTAGTAGATATTGATGAAACTTCAAGAGAGAAAATATATGATGGCCACATCTCAGGTAGGAAGGAGCATTTCATAAAGATTATCATAATCAAAGCCAATCCAAGTGAATCACTAAGCAAATTTATATACTCTTTGAAGCACATAAAGGTATTATTTGAGATATCTTCACATTAAGGACAATAAAATGTAAATTGACAAGCAACAATTGAGACAAAGAATTAAACATCTGTTCGAGAAACAAATCAAGGATAATCAATAACTTCTGAAAAGAGACAAAAAAACACTATTAAATTCAACATCAACTAATGATATTAGAGAACAACAAACAATATCTCAACATTGATTATTGCTGGAGCTAGATACAGGAAGATGGTTGTGAAGCATTGATAAAGATGCAAATGCCGTATGGATATTTTCACAAATATTTGCATTCGGCCCTTTGTTCACACAACTATGTTCTAACAGAGTTATTGCACGTTTTATGTTGCCTCACAAATCGGTGGAAAGTCCAGAATATTGTTCAAAAACACAAATGAGATTAAAATAAACCATTGTTAATATCATAAAATGATTTCAACGAACCGATGAAAAATATACGACAGATTCAGCAGTCATCATAAATAAATTGACAGTTTCTAGACGCGAAAACTATAATCAAATATGAACCTACCTGCATTTTGTTTTTTACGCTGAAAAATCCATCCTTGTCAGCCACAACTGTGGCCTTGGATGCTCCGACAGCCATTATAGCCCCCTAAACACATTTCAGATTAGCCAACAAGACTTAATAATGACACTAATATTACGCCCAAATACAATTTCTTACTTGGCCTGGGGGAAGAATTGCGTCGAATCTATCGACTCCAAACATGCCCAGATTGGACAAAGTAAATGTCCCTACACGATTAAACACATCCAACTCTCAATTCATTTCAAAAAAATATTCAATAGTCAGCACGTTGCAGTCGTTTGCTACCTGAATTATACTCATGTGGTTGAAGTTGCTTTGTGCGAGCTTTACCTACCAGCTCTTTCCACTTTTGAGATAGCAAATACAAATCTAACTGTTCATACAAACCAAAGATGTTAGATCATTTATACCCCCAAAAAGGAAAATGAACTCAAGCTTAACGCTGAGAACGCAACATGCCTTATCTGCATCTTGAAGAACTGGTGTAATAAGACCACCATCAATTGCAACAGCCACCGCGATATTTATATTGTTGTTATAAGTAAAGCTTTTCCCATCTTTGCAGCTAGAATTCACTACAGGATGTTGCACTAATGCCATGGCAGTGGCCTTCGCCAACAATGCAGTCATAGTCACCCCTTTAGGCTTCACCTGCATACATTTACAAGCAACAATTTCCCTTCATTCATCCATCCAAACCATAAAAAAATTGAACCAACAACTCATCAAAATCTATAACACAACCTCAACATACAATGCTCACTTGTGCACACAATATCAAACTTATTGAGATGAACAGAGGATTAGCTTGCCTTCTCGTAGAGTGCATCAAGCGCATCGGTTAAGATGGGATACCCAACACGAAAACTGGGCACGGAGAGACTCTCCACCATGTTCTTCGACACGGCCGCCTGCATGGTCGTGAATGGAACCACAGTGGCACCGGGAATTTCCGGCAAAGGAGCTGCCTTTCGAGCCGCCGCCGCAGCCGCCGGAGCGGCCACATTTCCGACCTTCTCGACCGTATGCCGCACTCCGGCCGCCGCCGGAGCTGGAGCGGTCACATTTCCGACCTTCTCGGCCGTGGGCGGCAATCCGGCGGCCGCCTCCACATCCGCCGGAGTAATCCTCCCATACGGCCCCGTTCCCACCACCGACCCAATGTCGACCTTGTGCTGCTTCGCCAGCTTCTTCGCGTACGGAGTCGCAATCGTCCTCCTCGGCCCCTCCGGTGCCACCGCCGGAGCCGGAGTCGCCGCCGGTGGTGTTGCCGGAGAGACCGCCGGCGCCGCTGCGGGAGGTGGAGGGGGGGAGGACTGTGAGCCGGCCTTGGCTTTGGCCTCGGCGACTTCGTCCTCGGACTCGGCGAGGAGGCCAATGGGGGCGCCGACGGGGGCCGTCTCGCCCTCGCCGACGACGATGGCGGCGAGGATGCCGTCGTAGAAGGTCTCGACGTCCATGTCGGCCTTGTCGGACTCGACGACGACGACGCTCTCGCCCTTGGCGAGCTTGTCGCCTTCCGACTTGATCCAAGACACGATCTTTCCCTCCGTCATGGTGGAGCTCAGCGCCGGCATGAATATCTCCCGGATCTTGGCCCGTACGGCGAGCCGCCGGCGGGGCAGGTGGGCTTGGCGGCGGGGGCGGCAGGGGAAGAGGGCCGGGGAGGATGTGGGGGAGGTGAGGGAGAGCTTGGGGAGGAGGGAGGAGGCCATTTTCCGGTCGCCAGAGGTGGGAAAGGCGGGGGCTTAGGCCGTCGGAGATGGGGGAGGACGGCGCCGGAGTTGGGGGGTTAAGAGGGTCCTGGGCGGAGTTGTCGAGAGGTCGGGGACGGTGGGATATTTTTTGGGTACGCCAGTTCTTTGTGCGCCGTCAGATATTATAAATTTATAATAAAAAATTAAAAATTATTATGTTTGTTTGAGATGAGTGCAGCAGAGGGGCAATTATTAACAATATCATGAATTTTTAAAAACAGTGGTACTTAATGCTTATGTTATTTCGATTTATTCTTTAAAGATATTATCTTTATGTTTTGGCTGCAGGTGACTATAACCTTTCTTAATTATTAGCAATATTTTATGATAAATTATTTTTTTGTATTTTTTATGAATAAATTTCAGAGTACTTAAGTTGATAAAAGTGTTAATTAAGTAAAAATAAATCAAAATCTAAAACATTTACGTTACTTTGAAATTTTCAATTAATTTTTTAAAGCAAGCTGAAAATAAATTTGATAATTTTGAATTAAAAAATAATTGATAAATTTTTGCAGGCTGATTTAAATTGCAATTTCGAATTAAAATAGGTTAAGGAATTTTTATTTAAAATATTATTTCAGAGATAAATAATAATGGTTGTGTAGACCTAATACAAAAAATTCTAATTTTTTAAATTTATACATTGCGTTTATTCATGAATATGTACTTAGTTTTACATGTTATATTTATACAATGAATTATTAACTGTAATTGTGTGGTAATGACAAGTTAAGTGTTTTATTTACAAGTGGTGCTATGTCTGATATTCTAGTATGGCGTACAAAAAGTGGGCGTGCATACATTCATTTCTCGAGTTGGTTGGCTCACTACTCTGTAAACACCGACAATGTGGGGCCAGCTTTGTCTCAATGATACCAGGCCCCTTATTAGCGTTGTGGGCCGTAATGGGCCTTTTTAGATTACAAAATGGGCCGATTTAATTTTGGGAATATAGAGGCCCAAGTATCATCTCCCATCTAGGTTTTCTTTCAAATATATCTAATCATAAATAAATGCACATAAGCAACCCTTTTTAGATGGTCATACTTTGCATCTAATGGCAATGATCAGCAGCAAATAATTATGATATTTGTATAAAAAAACCAATTATCTCTTTTCTCCATGCCTAATAATTTTGAGATGGATAAGTGGTACAATTTCATAAGAGTTTGTATCTTGAGCAGACAATTGACCATGAAAGTATTTACCTCAATTTGTTGTCACGTGAAACAATAAGAAATATCATTTTGTAATAAAAAAACCAAATTAAACAAAGTCGATGAATCTAGTATCAGATCATGTAAATGTTTTTGTTATAATAAATTCTACAAAGGTTAATAATAATTTTTTTTAGGATGCTTATTGATATATCAGAAAGATTTGATATAATTATTTTCATAAAAAAAATAAAATCATATGTAACTTCAATAACTACATCTAAATCTCTAAAATTAAAAAAAACAATTCTCAGAGAATCATCATTAGTCAACAACACTAAGGTTAAATGACTAATTTATCCCCTACCTTATAATTAGAGTTTAAGTGGCTGATGACAAAGAAGCAACTATTGATGTGGTTGTTCCTCTATCAATAAGCATAGTAAGTAATTAATTAATGTTTTTGGAGGAGAAAAAATAATTAATGTTGTTCAGGTGCAGAATTGCTCCATGATCTTGCCTTAGGTTGTGCCGATTCAAAGGTTCGGTTGGACCTAGAGGCACTTGGGCTTCTCTAAGGTATAATTTTTTATCCTAAAAGGCACTACGTGTGACGTATTTTCTTCTTGGAATATAGGAACACTGGGGACAACCATCAAACCCTAGCCTCATCTCATTCCATAGACTAAACCTATAACACTTACCACATAAAGAAAAAAAAGTAAATGTGTGAGTTAAAATAAAATAAGTTAGCCGTAAAGACAAAACACAAAAGATTTTTAAGTGGTTCTTAAGAAGATTTAACATGAATTCCTAAGGGTCAGTTTATAGTAATTTAATAACTACGAATTCATTATTTTCTTTTGATATTACAATTTACATGAATTGATCCGTCTTTGACTTCAATGCCCTAGTTCAATCTATTCTTGTCTTTCTAAAATAACTTTACCAAGGCATTTTGAGCATCCAAAACGGTGGGGTATCCCATTTCGTGTCAATCCAAGATCCGAAAGATCCTCTAAATAATTCCCTAATTGAAATTATATCGAATTAGACCGAACCACGTAAATTGGTTGTGCTGAATTCTTCAATGGGTCTAATTTAGTCCAAAGCTATTGGGCCTTAATCGAGCACTTAGTGAACACGATCAACATTGAGCTCAATACAAGGAGCAAGACATGGTCATGGACATGGTCCCGTGCAAGATGGCCCATTTATCCTCACTTCTTCCCTGTTCGTACTCCTTTTTTTTTGACGAAACTGATGATGCAAGTGGAGTGCAGCAGTAGCAAGGGTGATAGCGGCAAGTGAGTATTGAGAACATCAATTTGCTGTTTAAATTTTATTCTAATTTTATATGGTCTTCATCATATATATAGTTTATATATTATAATTTAAATATATTAATTAGTAGTATAATTGATGATAACGACTGAAGGGTAGTTATTTCTGTAACTTTTTGATGGGTTGAGTGAAATACGGTGCTTTTCTTTTTGGTCCCTGTTTATGTCTATCATCATCTTGGAAGTACAAAAGATTAGAATAACTTAAAAGATCAATTGAGAAAATCTATTATGATAGAAATTATAATTTGTTTAGTATAAATATAATTATGTTTGATTTACATTTGATATTAGAGACGAGTTGTTAATTTTTCTTATGAACAATTTGTTCTAATAAAGCATTTCTAGCATGATGTGACTGTTCATTAACTATTTATTTAACATTCACCCAATTAGGATATATGCCACTAACAATAAGTAATTTATTCCTAATATATGAGTACTTTCAATATGATCATCATCTAAAACTAAGTTTTGACGTTAATCATTTCATTATTAATAAATTTTGCATTTCTTGATTCTACAAATCTATCGGCATTCGATGGATAATATAGCCTATAGACTTTTAAACATAAACAATAAAATACACACTAATAGTCCTTAAGTCTAACATCCTCTTTTGAGGGTTATAAACCCTAACTTCAGTGAGATAGCCCCAAACATGCATATGTTTCAAACTCAGTTTTCCAACCTTTTAATAATTCAAATGGTGTTTGACAAATAACTTTAGTAGGAACCTAATTTAATATATACGATGCAGTTTTAAGAGCTTCACTCTAAAATGAATGAGGAAGTTTGGTGTTGTTAAGCATACTCCTCACCATGTCCAATAGTGTCCTATTTCTTTGTTTTGCTGATCTGGTGAGCCAGACATAGTATATTGTGAAATAATACCATGCTTTTGAAGAAATTTTATAAATAGACCAGTTGTTTGATGACATTAGTATACCTACTATAAAATTCTCCACCTCTATCAGATCTCACAATTTTAATTTTCTTACCACATTGTTCCTCTACTTCCACTATAAAAATTTTAAAAGCATTTAATGTTTCATGTTTATTATTAAGTATGTAGAGATGCACGTATCGTGAATAGCATCAATAAATGAAATGAAGTATTTCTAACCAGGACAACATATATTTATATGTATGATTTCGAGCCATTTCCCACAACATAGTTATGCAACATACTAAAAGTTCTCTGAAAAAAGTTAAATGAAAAATCCAAAGGTTCAAGTCTTGAAATAGAAATTAAATTTGTGGAAAAGTTAAGAATATAAAAGGTCTTTTCTAGATTAAGTGCAAGGTCTTTTCTACATATGAGCGCCATCTAGATGTTGGAATAGATGTCTTGTTCACTTTCGTTGGTTTCTTTTAGCTTAAGAAACCCTGCATGGTATTCAAAACATGGATTGTAGAACCAGAATCACTCCACCAAATATTATGACAAATATCAACTATATTAGATTCATAACAAATAAATGAGATGAGATTACCTTACTTCTCAAGTCATGCCTTGCATTTAGGACAATTTTTCTTTATATGTTTATTCTTTTTACAGAGTTGGCTTCCTTGTTGTCGTTAAAATTGATAAGTCTTTTGCCTTTCCCTTATACGCGTGACTTTCTTTCTTGCTTTTTCAATGAGTCATTATATATACATTTTCACTTACATCATGAATCAATCTCCCTTCTTCATAAACATGCATGGTAAGAAGTTCATTTATCAATCATTTTTTCCTCTGTGCATTATAAGTTACTTTGAAAAGACCGTACTCAGAAAAGAGAGAATTAAAAATGAAATGTACCAGAAAAGAATAAAAAATTTCAATCTCTAGAGACTTAAGATGAGAAGCAATGTCTCTCATTTACATAATGTGTTTACGCACACCACGAACATCATTGAGCTTTATTGATGACAATTTTGCTATGAAGGTACTAGCTAATGATTCGTTTGAAGTCTCAAATTATTGATTAATAGCTTCCATATAATCCTTGATAGAGTCACGTTCAAGAATTGACCTATGAATACTAATTATAATGCGAGACTTAATGAACGTCAAGTTCAAGTGATTGGATAGCTCTCGTTTGTACAATAAATTCTCGATTTGAGAGCTAAATTTAGTGGGAACAAGAGGTTCATCCTTACGAGGACCATAGTTAAGGTTCATATATCCCAACTAAAGAAGAACTTTCTCTCTCAATTCCTTATAATTATAACCTTCACTTAAATAGGAAACCTTAGATTTATCACCAAAAATTATCAAAGATGAAACAACTACAAGAAATATATAATCATGCTTAATATCACAAATATTGAGACACATTCTATATTATTACTATATTTGTATACTTACCAATGCAAACATACTAAAAGAAATCAATATGTCATTAAAAACTATGTGTAGACAAAGACATTAACACAAAATTGATTCATATACTATTTCAACAATGAAAATAAGAAATATATTAATGCCTATAGGCTAATTGAGAACTATAAATATTTTCTATTTCACCTTAATTAAACAAAATTATCATAATAACCTCCATGTGGGGTAAAGTTATCATAATCACAATGTTTAAATAGAATTTGATGTATTATAATTCATATGTGATTTTTATGTCACTTTATGTATATTTTATCTTAATTAAAGATGTTGTGGTTACTCTTTAATTTATTTAAAATACATTGATTACTTAACATCAACACAAATAGGCTCGGACAATCCTTAGATATCAAATGGATAATTTTGACATCACTTGAACACTCTAAATAATTCATAGCATACTAACTTTATTGTATAAACATAATTAAATGGGTGCATAGACAGCTATATAAACCAAAATAGTTTAGTCAATGTTCGTGTCTATGACTAGACTATGTATTGCCCATAAAAATTGATTACATTATTTATGGACAAAGTAGAGTGTCATATGGATGAACACATAAACAATTATTGAACTATCCATTGTAGTTTGTTTGTTGGATTATTTATTTATTTACTACCCACAATTATCCATTAATTAAGTAAGAACATGAATTTTAAAATATAACTTAAAATTTAGACTTAAATAAGTGACCACTACATATTTCTAGACTTACGAACTAAGAATAAAACCGATAATGACTAAACAACGCAGCTCATATAAGGTCTTCTTTTAAATTATTAAAATTTAGTGAACCCTTCATTGGAAATTTTCAGCAATATGACTTTTCATTGGGATTTAAAATATTTCACCTCTTATTTGACATTAATGTAACAGTTAGCTCTTAATAAGGCATAACTACAAAAAACTGTAGCTATTTTCTACCTTGGGTTCAAGAAATATATTATTAACATATAAAATAAGAAAAATAATCTTACTCTAACTAACCTTGTAGTATATGTATTTATCCTTAATGTTTTCAACAAAATCAAACGAAGAGATTATATTATAAAATTTAAACTACTAATAACGGGAGGTTTGTTTAAGTCTATATATTGATTTCTTAAGCTTACAACAAATATGCTTATTATCAATTGAATAAAACCCCTCAGTATATAAACCTCTTTCTCTATATTTCCATTAAGAAAAGTTGTTTTTACATCTATTTGATGTAATTCATAATTAAAATATGCTACTAGTGTTATGATAATATAGAATACGTCTTTTTTTTGAAACAAAAGAAAAAATCTCTCAATTATAAATTCAATCTTTTTGTGTGTGTAACACCCCAAATCCGGTTCACCCTCGTGAACCGAACCGGCATGTTACAGGCCCAGGTTAGGTCGGCTAACCCGAACCTAACTCGCACGGATCCAATCTCGGCGTCTTAAGATGAAGATACGATTTGTCATGCATGCATGAATACATAAAACCTTAGCAGGATACTACATGGGTTACTTAGCAAACAATTCATACGAAAGCAACAATTTTGATAAAATGAAT
>JAVDBV010081283.1:0-11259 GCA_032619315.1 Piper longum | reverse complement strand
GGCATTTGTTAAGTATGTTTGCTTACTGCCCGGTGTGAGGCAATTCTTGAAGTTTCATAAGTTTTCGTGGGTAATGGAATACCCACTTGCCAGTTTCTATTAGTTATTTTTCGGACCAGTAACATTCGTTACTGACGGTTTTCTTATAATATATGTAGGCCTCTCAAATCCTATATCGACTTCGGCGGAAGGACAGATAAATCCTACACACACTTGAGCTCAACATAAGATTTTCTTTCTTGCATTTATTTATATTTGATGTATTTTGATTTTGATTTGACAATGTCTTCCATTCTCATGACACCAAGAGGGTTATCTCGATCTATTTTATGGATCGAGTCTCACTGACTAATAATATTAAATATGTCTCGACTCGATCGTAACATTTCTGATCCGGTTCTTAAGTGAACCGAAATTGGGGTGTTACAAATTCTAACCGGTTCAATAGGTGTGTTACGCTAGAGGGTACGGTGCATCCTCTATAAGCAGCCCAAGCCACTGTCTTGACAGCACATGTGATTACTTGTGGTTTACTAGTAGGGTTTGTGACGGACACGACATCTCCGTAGAAGTATAGATGCGAGACTCACCAACGCACCTAGGTCAAACCCAGTAGTTTTGAGCTAAAGGTGAGGCACGTAGGTGCCCATGCACACACATAATCCAGTGGCCTGTAGCTGTTATCGTATGTTTTGACATGTATTTTCAGCTATTAAGGCATGACTCTTGGGATCTAAAGGATAATTGCTAGTTTTGTTTGCTATAATGAAGTCAAAATTGGTTGATGATGGAACATGAATAGTTTTTACCCAATTTTCTTAAGTTTGAAGGAGCCAACTCTCTAGAGGTTGAAAAGGCAAAGGACTTTGGTAATTTTCCAGCTATTTATCAAGACTAATTAGTTATCTAAAACCGTATAATTAACTACAAGGCAAACTAGTTAGTCACAAGAGTGGAATTAACTAAGTGTTAAGGATGGTTAACCAAGTATAATAAATTATCTTATGTTATGTAATTATTATGCATGCCTATGTTCAGTTAATAATGTTTTCATCGATGTTTAATTGAGTTTAATCATGTTTACTCTCATATTTATTATTTACTACATATGTGAGTAGTGAACTCAATACTTTTTGAGATACTGTACGGGCATGCTCACTTATATGCAAGTAGTGGATCATAGGAGCGACAGGATGGACTCTCAGGATTCGTTATATATTTATTTTATTATTTGCTGATTTAGTATATTCTATTTATCAAACCCTTGCTGAGACTAGTATTATATTGGCGGTATATTATACTAATGTAAAGGCTTATGTATTAGTGACAATGTTGGAAAGTGATTGACCGGTTATTAAAATTATTTTTTTTGCTTTACATTAAGATACTTAATTTTTTAGATATTATGTTACAAAATGATATGCATGCACGCTTAAGAGATGGAGCATATTAAAGGACGCGTGGCTTTAATATGGATAAATGAATGTTATAATTGAGGTCGTTTGAGAGAGTTAAGTAACACAAATTTTTAGGCCACTTTACTACTTGTATAGTTAGAATTAACGCATGGTATGGACAAGATGGACAACAAGATAGGGCAAACCAAAGGGCTTTCCTCTACAACTACACTACTTCAATTGATCCAACTACAACTAATAGATAACAAGAATGTGAATTTTCTTATTCTCTACTGATTTTAATATTTGGAAAATTATATTGTGTGGCCATCAAGAAACCCTTCTCAAAAGGTATTCTTGGAATGAGTAAGAAAAAAAGGCACACACTATCAATACAAAGGATATGGATGAATGCCTTGTATTGTGCCTTGAATGAGAAAGAATTCAATAGGGTCTCCCTTTGTACGACCACAATGGAAATATGAGATTTGTTTGAAGTCACTCATGAAGGAACCTCTCCAATAAAAGAATACAAAATTAGCCTTCTAACAAATAGATATGAGGTCTTCAAAATGGAGGAAAATGAGACCATAAATGCTATGCATAATAGGTTTCATGATATTTTTGTATGTCTAAAAGGCATTGGGAAATCTATTCGAAAGGCTGAGCACAACCGTAAAGCTTCTTCTATCTCTTCAAAAGGAATGAAGGTCCAATGTGATAGCAATTGAGAATGCTAAAGACATTGCCACCATCATCATGGAAGAGCTTCTTGGTTCTCTCATCACTTATGAACATACCTTGCATTTACAAATAAAAGATGGAGACCGACAAGAAGAACAAGAAGGATTTCGCCCTAAGGATCATCATGCAAGAAGAGGATGAAAATCTAGATGAGGAAATGACTCTAATCACAAGGAATTTTAAGAATTTATTCACGAAGAAGATAGGAACTAACACCTCAAGAAGAAAAGAGGGAAGAATGAAAGGAAATAAAAAGGTCCATGGAAAACAAGGAGATCACTAAGGACAAGATTGAATGCTAAAAATGAAAAGATTTTGGACATGTGATGCACGAATGTAAAACCACGGATAAGGATCAAGCTGCTAAGGGGAAGAAAGTTCTCCAAGTCACCATGGAGTTGGATGATCATGGAGATGATTGCCAAAGTGAATCTTGTTTCCTGGCCATAGAGGAAGTAAAAGAATAAGACTTTGAGAGAGCCATTGATGAGCTCTGTCGAATCAATAGATCTCATTTCGGAGGAAAATGAGACCATAAATGCTATGTATAGTAGTAGGTTTAATATTATTTTTGTATGTCTAAAAGGATTGGGAGGACTATTGGAAAGGCAGAGCTCAACTATAAGCTTCTTATATCTCTTCAAAAGGAATGAAGGCCCCAGGTGATGGCAATTGAGGTAGCTAAAGAGTTCACCACCATGATCATGGAAGAGCTTCTTAGTTCTCTCATCACTTATGAGCACACCTTGCATTTACGAAGAACTGATGGAGACCACAAGAGGAAGAAGAAGGATTTGGCCCTAAGGATCTTCATCCAAGAAGAGAATGAACATGTAGGTGAGGAAATGGCTCTAATCACAAGGATTTTGAAGAAGTTCTTTACGAAGAAGATAGGAGCTAACACCTCGAGAAGACAAGAGGAAGAATGAAAGGAAATAAAAAGGTCTAAGGAAAAGAAGGGCATCTCCAAGGACAAGATCGAATGCTACAAATAAAATGGTTTTGAACATGGGATACACGAATGCCCAATCAAGGATAAGGATCAAGAAGCTAAGGGGAAGAAAGTTCTCCAAGCCACCATGGAGGTTGACAATGATGGAGATGATTGCCTAAGTGAAATTTGCTTCACAGCCATAGAGGAAGTAAAAGAATATTACTTTGAGAGATCCTTTGAAGGTCGAATCAATATGTATGGCCAAGAAAAAAAAGGGCATAGACAACAACTTGAGGAAATAATTAAAGGGAAGGATTCTCTTCAAGAGAAGCTAAAATGCAAGGGATTGGAGCTCAAGCATTCAAAGGTAAGAGAATAAGAGTTTCAACAACAACTAGCTTTAAAGGAGGACATCAACAAGATACTTGGAGGGCCTCACACGATAGCCAACATGCTTATACATCGAAAGAGCCCTCTTTGCAAGCTTGGGTTGGGGGAACACAACCATGATGATGAATTCTTTTTGGTTTGTCTCACATCGGTCGTAGATGATGTTGAAGTCCTTTTTTAGGGCCAATTGAGCCTAGCAAATTCAATAAACTCAACTTTGTCAAAGCTTCTATTCCATTTGGAGAAGAATTGACCGAAGAGACAAGCACTTCTAAGGGACACATCAAATTGAAGAGGCCTGTACAAGCTCGAGGGCAAGGGAAAGGAGCCAATGCATGCTCCAAGGAAGGAGAGGATGGTGCATCATACACCTCAGAGAATGGAAAAGCGTAAACATGCCCCAAAGAAATGGAACAAGCCACATTAACATGCAAACATCTCCCATACTTCTTTCACCTGTCACTATTGTGGCAAAGTTGGCCACTTTCAATGGAAATAGGTGGGGGTCTATTGTTCACAAGGGGACTGCTAGGTGAATTCCAAGTGTCATGACCAATGAAAGGTATTGACTACTTTGTCATTCCTTGAATCCACTAAACAATTACATACATACGTACATGTTTTCATTTGTTTTCAAATTAACTTCAAAATGGGTCATAAGGGGTTAAAATGATTCAATGTTATTTTATAACCCTCACTTATTGAAAAGTTTTATTGGATATCAACAAATGTGCATATAGATTTTGAAAAGATTTTTGTTTTACATATAGATGAGAATTGGGAAATGTTTTAAAAATATTTTCTATTATGCTCGAGACAAGCATTCATTCAATATGCCTTGTAAAACCCGTAACCTAGATCATGGTTTTATACTTTGAACTAGTTGGTTTAACCGTTATTTTTAGTCGGGTAAATTTCAAAACACACCTACTGAGCCAAGGCCAACATGAACCATGAGAGTCATGTGTGCCCATGTATATGATGATAATGTCAATAAGATAGCAGTAGAATAAGTTATCAGAATATGAGTGTAAGCCTAGATTTTTATTTATTTATTTTAGTAGTAGATTGTTGAATTATTTTTATACCGAACAACGCATTAGGACGTGTTACAGATAGTTTGGGTGGATTTTTAGTTATAGAGCACATAATTGTGATGCTATGGTTATTATATTTTATGGAGATTTTTCACTACTTTTCTCGATTTTTAAGAATTATTACGAGTTAATTATTATTTTGGACTCGATTTGGAGTCAAGTCAGGTTTTATTTATGATACAACCAGTTGTTTTCTTCCCCTACCACTCTTTTTCTTCCACCTTGACATCTATTTATTTTAAATCCTCAACGCCCTTTACCTGTCCCCAATTCCGTCACCAGTGATTGCTGCAGCCGCTATTCTGTCGTCGATTACAGACGACACGAAGTACAATTAACTTCGACTTAATTTATTAAGGGTGATAATTATTACCACAACATGATAGGATTAATGAATTTATGAGTTTGCTATTTTATTATAAATAAAAATATGAAATTAGCTTGATTGAATTGTAATGAATACTAGAAGCTAAATTAGGTAAACTAAGTATTTATCATAATATAAGGTAACATAGCATAGGAAAACTTATGTGTGATTGATATATTATTATGCCAATTGATGTATGATTGATATGGGTATGTTATATGATGTGTGAATGCATCATGAGTGGGTGTTGGCTTTTAGATTTGATGAGTAGGTACGGAGTAGGAGGTCACTGCCTAGGCACCTGGACACGACTAGAGTTTCTGCTAGGTCCGTTCAGGACTCATTCCCTATTTTACTCTCTAGTATATTATGTATTATTTTTTGACATGTAGGACGAGTTAAGTGGCATTTTATTGGATCACACTTAACCCGGATCATTTAATTAATAGATCTTTTAGATTAATAACCCTTGAGGATGAGATCCCTTAACATTGATTTTGAAAACTAGATGCACTGCAAATGACCTTCGGGCCTATTATAAAAACAAAGGGCAGGGATAGAGAAACAATTGTTAGCAATCATCGAGACAACAACAAAAGGGTCTAAATCAGATCGGAATGATGACTACCATGACAAAACAAGAACCAGCTTTGGATTAGAGAGGAATGCGCATAACACCACTAGTTGACCCGTCCACTTGAGCACCACCTTGGACAGTGACGATGGACATAGCCACAATATCTGAAGCACTGGAGAATACGGTAGACGTGACAAGTATACATGTACCCCTCTTCAAATTTTAGGCTCAGTAGATAGCTATGAGAGTGAAGCTTCCTTCATTTAAAATTTTGAGAACAAAATTTTTATGAGGGAAGGTTGTAAAACCCGCAATCCGGGATATGAATTTATATTCTGAACTTGTAAAACCCTAAAAAAAAATAATTAGGCTATTTTATTTGGGATTTTGTAAATCTAAAGAATGAACAATGAATAATATTTAATTAAATTAATTTTTATGAATCAATATTATAAATAATCAATTATAAGTGTACCGGCACAATGATATTTATTGATAATTGTTTTAATTCATTAGTTAGTTCTTTTGACTTTTCATTACCTTTTGACTTTTTGTTATCACACATATGACTGGTATAGTTATGTGTGATTACGTTTAATTCCATAAAAAATTTAATATAGTGAGTTTTAGAATTCCATGTATATTCTTCTATATAAAGGAGAGTTCTATTGTTAAATGAAACATCCTCTAAATAGTTTGTGAGCACAATTGACTTTAAATAAAATTGCATTCATATTAGAATCGTGTAGTGTAGTTGTGGGTTCATCATCACAATTCCAGGTCCATATAATTACTCGAAATGTTATATATTCCTATTTGGGGGTCTTAGTTGGCTTCAGTCCACATTCGACCACCATTCATCGAGCGCAACCGGGGTCAATGAATTGACTCAGTCCGACAAAGGGCAGCACCCTTAAAATTCTTGAAAGATTAAAATACTTGCCCACATGCCAAAAGGGGTGACATGGCACAGTGGCGTAAGATGGTTCATTATGTATTTGTGATACCAAGAGGGTGAGCCAATGAGAAATATTGGTAATTACAGGCCGAGGGCCACGTAGCGTGTGTGCGCCTAAATGTGATTGTAGCTAGATGGGGTGGCCACCCTGCCCAGCATTTTAAAAGCTTGATATAGGCTCATAATCACTAAAAGACATAATTCATATGTTGTGGAATATATTAATTTTTTATTATAATTATATGACTTAGTGCTTTTATCACTAACACGAAATTGCCTCCGCAGGTTTGAGCATGGAAGGATGGGTAAAGTTCGGACAGCTAGAAGACTCTATTATTGGACTATTCTTTACTCGAGATTGATTTCATGGGAGTGGAATTTTTGTTCGGTTCATTGGACTATTATCCTAAATATTATTATATATTTAAATAAATGAAAATTAATAAAAAATTAATTTTTGACACACTTAGTTTCGTATAGTAACAATCGGCCCATGGCTCAGAACAGATGGGTTGTTACAGAAGTAGTCGGTTCAACTGTTATTTTTAGTCTAGTCAATTTCTTAACATATGAACTGAGCCAAGGGCAGTGACATGTTATGAACCATGAGAGTCAAGTATGCCCAAGTATATTATGATAACGTCAGTAATACAGCAGCAGAATAAATTATCAGAATATATGAGAGTACGCCCAGATTCTTATTTATTTATTTTTGTATTAGATCGTATAATTATTTTTAAGCTGAATAACGCATTAGGATGCATTGTAACACCCCAATTCAGTTCACTTAAGAACTGAACCAGAAATGTTATGATCAAATCGAGTCATGTTTAAAGCTGTTGGTCGGTACGACTCGATTGATCAAATATATCAAAATAACCCTCTTGGTGTCATGAGAATGGAAGTCATGACCATGCGGACATTGACACAGGCTAGCAGACGCAGTCACGGGCTGGCCGAATGAATAGGGTAAACGGGTTGGATGGGTCGTCATTGCCTGTCGCCGAAAAACGTCAACGGTGGCACTATTGGTGTTGCCACGACAACCCACGCAATGAGGAACATGTTGGTGGTGGTGGTTAGTGGAGTCCGGCCACTGGCTGGCCGAAAAACAACAAGGAATAGAGGCGGATCGCCACCGGTATGGCGACTTTGCCGGTAGTGATCGCGGCCATGATAGTGCTCATGAGTGGTATCAAAATGTAGATCTAGACATGGGAAGTTGTCAGGGTCGTGAGATTGGCCAATGGTGGCTTGTCGGCACCAGAAAATGACCCAAAAGGGTGGCGGCGGCGGCGATGAAAACTGACTAAGAAAACTCCGTCGTCGATGGCGACGACAGTGGCTCCAGTGACGATTGTGGGTACGGACGGGTAGCCGGCCGTGAGGTGGTCACGGTCATACCAATCCGGTGGCCAAGGTCGAGGCGGAGGCTCACAGGTGGCGAGTTGAAGTAGTGGCAGCGTAAAGGTGGAAAATTTCAAAATCATGAAACTCTGGAAATCAATGGGTGAAGATAAAGATGAGTGGACGGCTCCGATCTTGCCACGTGGCATGATCTGGTCATCAGACAACTCGTAACCTAGTGGGACCCACCTATAGGTATATACATTATAGATATGGATGGAAAGTTCAGATTGAGATCGTCCAAACTCGAAACCTTATAGGCAGAAATGAAGGAAATAAGGTTAGATGGGTTTTGAAACCCTAAAGTCAATGAAGATGGGCCACAATCGAGTTATCTGAAATTCTTATGCTGCATGCAAATGATGTACCCATAAAATCCCAAACGGATACTAAACGCTGCTACGGCGTAAATCTAGGCCTAAAATCTTAGGTGGCATATACATACAAATCTGTATACTTCAGTATACGTTGATAACTCGTGATCTTATCATCTACATGTCTGGCATAATCAACCACTATAACATCCTCATATGGCCATCTACGCCCATATTCATATATGAAACTAGTTTGGCTTGATCTCGCTCGAACCAACTCGATACTGACCCAAATAGGGTAAAACTCAAATCGGTAAAACCCTAACCCAAAAATAGGGTTTTACATGCATTACAAATAGTTTGGGTGAGTTATTTGTTGTAAAGTATATCATTGTGATGTTATGTTGTTATGGGGACTTTTACCTATTTTTTTGGTTTTTTACGAATTATTACGAGTTAGTTGTAATATTTTACTTGAGTTGGAGTCGAATCAAGTTCTATTTACGAGATGACCACTCATTTTCTTCGCCCCTGACATCTATTTATTCCAAACCCTCAAGTACACCCCTTTACCTATCGCCGATTCCGCCGCCAATGATCATCGCAGCAGCCATCCAGTCGCCGCGTCCACGTCACCGATTATCGGCGACACGAGGAATAATTAACTCCGACTTAATTTATTAAGTGTGATAATCATTAGCACAACATGATAGGATTAATAAATTAACGACTTTGTTATTTTGTTATAAAAGAAAATATGAAATTTGCTTGATTGAATTGTACAAATACTAAGAAACTAAATTAGGTAAACTAAGTAATTATCGTAATCTAAGGTAACATAACATAGGAAAACTTATGTGTGATTGATATGTTACGATAGGGACTAATGTATGACTTATATAGGTACGCTATATGATGTGTGAATGCACTATGAACAGGCATTAGCTTCTAGATTTGATGTGTAAGTACGGAGAAGGAGCTCACTGCCTAGGTGCGTAGACACGATTGAAGCTTCTGCCAAATCTGTTTTGTACTTGTTTCCTGTTTTATGCATTATTTTATTTTGTATTATTTTGTTACTTGTAAGACGAGTTAAGTGGCATTTTATCTGATTCCACTTAACCCGGGTTATTTAATCGATAGAACTTTCAGATTAATAGCCCACGAGGATAAGATCTCTCGAGTTTGATATTGAAAACAAGATCCTCCTGAAGTTGCCTTCAGGCGTATTGTATAAATCCCTTTTCAGACCTGAATATAGTTTTATCGAGTTTTCAGTAAGATGAGAGAAGGAAAACCGACTCGAACGTACCTCAGCAGGTGCATGTGACAGTCTAAACGGTCTCTGGATTAGTGAGCGATCTGTTCCAATCCGGAGGGATCCTGACAACTCCCGTTTTGAGGTCCTCACACCCGGAGACACTTGTCCCAAGGGAGCCTGGACGGAGGAGTAGTAATGTCTCTTGTACATAAATGTCAGGTGATAGAATATTAATATTTATTTTATGTTGTCATTGTATTAAGAATGATGTGATGTAATGCAAGGTATGACAATATGATGTGAAACTTGAATACATATGTTTTAGTAAATTATTTAGACATTGAATAAGACCAAGAATTTGATGATAAAAGTAAATAGAATGAATTGGTGGGTCGAGACCCAAATGTCGAGAATGCTTTGATGTGATCGAATTAAATTTGTGTATGAAGAATATATTGCAATGAATGTATTAGGATCTTTATATTTATATAGTTGATTTGATGGAAGAAAAAAAAATTCTACTCGGTAGGATCAAACGTTGGAAAACTAATATTTCCATTTAAATTATTTACCCGCCACCCGGTTAATTATTAATTACCCGGTCAGGTGTAAGGTATTATTTAACCGGTTAAGTATCGTTTAAACCAATTAAGTGAATAATATTATTTACCTGTTTAACCGGTTAAGTGAACCATTCCATTTAACAGTTTAAACTAGTTAAGTGAACCATATCAATTACCTGGTTGCCCGGCTAAGGGAAACACGGTCGAAGTGTGTTTTCACATACCCTAGCCATCATTTCATTATAAAAGGAAAAAGGAGGGCTCATTCACATTATTTCCTTTGGACAAACGCCGGCTTCCTCCTTACTCGGGTATATTCCTTTCTCTCTTCTTAGTTTGCATGCATACATATGTTAAAAATTATAATAAACTTGATAATCATGGAAACTAAAATCTGAAATCAACAAGAAAGAAGAGAATTAAACTAGAAATAGAACCAGAAATTCATCCATGAATACAAATTGCTGTCGTGAAGCAATTCATGGTCGTTTGTGATCAATTACAACAGCAATTCAGGGTTGTTGTAATGACCCGCCATTTTTCTCAATAGTGTGGGCCTAGTTGGCCAGGTGTTACTTAAAAATTAAGCCAAACCAACCCTATAATGACCAGCCCTAACCGGACTGGACATTACTTCTATGTTACATGATTTCTATTAAAGCTATAAGTATAACTCATTCAAACTAAACTATGTTTTAGACAAGACATAATAATAATCGTCCTACAGTCTTGGACCGTTTCCCATAGCCACATTGTAAAACCCCATTTTTTTGTTAGGGTTTTACCCGATTTAAGTTTTCCCTATTTAGGTCAGTATCGAGTTGGTTTGAGCAAGATCGAGCCAAACTAGTTTGAGATTATGAGTATGGGCCTAAATGGCCGTATAAACATGTTATGGAGGCTGAGTATGCCTGAAATGCAAATTATAAGATCATGAGTTATTAGTGTATACTGAGGTATACTGATTTGTTTTTATCTATTAGACATGATTTTAGGCCTAGATTTAGGCCGTTACGACGTTTAATATCCGTTTCGGATTTTTTTGGGTACATCATTTGAATGCATCATAAGAATTTTAGATCACTCGATTTATGCCCCTGTGGGCCCAGTTTGAATGAGTTCAATATTCGAGGCAAATTTAGCCTTCTTACCTCGATTCCCTCCTATAGAGTCAATTTCAGGACTCGAGTCAGTTTCGAGTTCGGACGGTCTCGATCCGACCTTATTGCGATATCTATAGTGCGTGTACC
>JAVDBV010081256.1:0-10142 GCA_032619315.1 Piper longum | reverse complement strand
ATTAAAAAGAGAGAAAGAACAAATTACCAATGGTAGAATGAACAATTACCAATGGTAGAAAGGGAAGTTGGTAACTTTGAATTACCCTGTGGGGATGATTTACTAAAGAGGGGGGAGGGTCCCTTTTATAGGAAAAGAGCCCCCCCCCCACATCCCACACAATTTAGATGTTGGATTTATGCCATTCAACAGGCCAGTTGCCCAGAGGCCCCCAAGCAGTTTGCAGTACCAAATCAAGAACTGAACAGTATTTTTAATTTGAAACCACTAACTTGATGGAATCACATGCTTAAATCAACATAATTAACACTTTTTAAGCGAAATTTAAGAATATTAAGACACTACATGCTTCAAATAGTACGAGGGAGGGTTGGGCTGTTGGAGGCATTGCCCCAGGTATGATCAGTACGAAGGGCCGGCCATGAACTCAATCAGCTTCAGAAACAGGGTTGCAGTCAGCTGGTTGATGACGATGTTGGCGGCGCCTGCCAGGTTCATTGCCATGCTGATCTGCAGGTCAGGTCTCAGGTGAGAGAGCTAACTATAACAACTGGAAATCAAGCAGGTGTTGCTAATTGGTTCACTACGTCGTCGTTGGGTGGGAGAGGGTTATAGTTTTCCAAGGCTCTAGCTCTCCCATTTTAATTACATGCTCTACCAACTCCGATACACCAAGTGGAGGGGCTGGGTATTGTGCATCTTGTGCATGATCTAGTATATATGCTCTGAAATGAATGATTTAACCAAATCACCACACAAGCCCCTAACTGGTTAGTACAAAATCATACCTCCGGCCTTTTTGTGTTTATTAGATACACGCACACACACACTTAATTGGTTAACCTCGAAATGATGCACTTACAATGGAAGCGGCTGAGAAGTTGAACTGTTGAAACACAATTGCAATTACAAGATAAACAGATTATTCAGCGTTAAAAGAAAAACTGCTCAAATTGAATGTGATCATTGCATGTAGTAAATATTTATATGAATACCCACTTTTACTGTCATCGAATTGTTTCTTGAATGATATAGTGACCAGAGCAAATTTTTGCTTTTGCATGCAGATGCTGTCGTCTTACTGTTGAGGTAAAACAATTTTCTGTTGAAGTCTAGATTAGACTGACCATATATGTGATCTTATTGATTAAAACCAAGTATTAGATGGTGTTTATTCATATATTACAAGGATATATGAAAGATTAAAGGAGAAAGACACTAGTTTACTTATCTGGCTATGCAATGCTCACCTGTGAAACTTTCATGTTGACTGTTTTATAGCTCATTGCTTAGCTCTAATGTAATAATATATATGGTGTTTTCATGATACCAACGGCTATAAATACAAGGTTCCAATGGCCAATCAAAGTTGCAAGCACGTTATAATTTGTATATTGTTCTGCAAAGTTATTTTCTTCCGTTTAATATTGTTGTGATTTGTGTATATTTTTTCCAGAGAAATTCCTCCATTTTGTTTATTGTCTCTATACATACATATAAGATTGAAGACGGCAAGTTGTACATTATTCCATTCCTTCTTGAAACGAAACTTAAATCAAGACTTTGTTTTCGTACAACAAACTGCGAGGTTTAGTGACCTCCCCGATGAACAAGTTACAATACACACGCTGCACCAGAAAAATGTTATGAGTGACAGGAACTATTTACGTGCTTAATATGTTCCCATGAAGTGAGGACCTTGATCACTAGAATTGGTGTTAATCACTCAGGAGAACGTAAAGGCCTGTAAAATGCAATATTTCTCATGTTTTCGGCCTGAAGTGGCCGAGCATTTGCTTCATACCCCTGCGAGAGAGAAATATATAAAACTTTTTTTTCCCAGCCAATTATATGGAACTTAAAGCAATAAATAATCTATGTGGCAAGACATGTTTTATCTCTATTTTCTTGATATTTTGATATGCAAAGCCCTCCTAATAAATAATAAGAATTGAGAAATTATACATGTTGTCATCTATAATATAAGAAGCATGTATTAGAAGCTTACATCGTGGACAGCTTGTCTAAGAGCATCAATTTGTTCTCTGGAGACAGTCTTAACCTGCACAAAGAGCATACATTCTTATATTTCAAAAACAGCTAACACACACATGATAAACAATTGGATTTTTCATCCATTTGAAGATGGAAGAGTTGATCATTGTTAAGGGGTATTACCCTCTTCATGATTGTCCAAATTACACCCTCTGTGCAGGGAGGAACTGTAAGAGATCCCAAATATCTATAGTAGTGTTGGCCTGTTTCAAAGACCAGCTCCTGCGGATTGACAGCTCCCACTGGTTTCTCTTGTGTCCCATTTATGTTCTTGATCATAGGCAACATCTGCCAAAACAACATAACTTTTTTAAGATAATGAACAAGCCCAACTTCATAAAAATTGAATGGCTTCCTCAATATATGCTCTGATCTTACCTTTGTTAGGAGTGGGTCCGGTTTGCCATACGCGTACATGATCCCAATGACAGCAAGCTGGCCGTTTGAGGTTGAATGAACCATGTGAGCCTCTAATTGGTACCTGCAAACAAGTGCAACATATATTACGCTGTGACCCAAGTGTTTGCCACCAACATATGCATCAACCAACGACATATGTGAGGAATGTGGTTGAAGGAGAGGAACACCTTGATCCATTGAAAGAATGCTCAGAAGGAGAGTGCCAATGGCATTGTTTGAGCGAGAACTGGGTGCCACCTATCTCCAGGCTTCCTGGATCACTCTTCCATTTCAACTGCAATACATTCCCAAACATGATTAGGACGAGAGCTAGCATCAACACATGCAAAACATCCATGCAAAAGGATAAGATCTAGGAAATGAATCCTACCATAATATCATGGCCTCTATTCATGAGCACTGCATCGGCAGCTTTGTAGCTCTTTCTGAGCTTGCCCAAGTCTGTTTTAAGTTTTACTTGGTCATGGAAGAGATCAATTGGGGATTGCAATTTCCCCTTCTTACAAGCGCTCCATTCGGCATGCAAGTCCCCCCAGTGGTCTGGCCCAACATTACTGTGTTCCAAGTAATTGAATTCTCTCTCATTCTCTGCGGTGATTAATTACAAACACATTATTATTGTATATATAACGAAATCATCATGGAAAGATGAAAAAAAAGATGATGTTTGAGAGATCACCTATCTCATCGGCACCATTGGCTAGGAAGAGAGAGGAGAGGAACACGCAGATGAACAAGCGATTGGAGATTTTCTCTGGCATTTTTTTACCCAGAATTACCATGTTGGATGTGAATTGTCCAAACGTAGGTCGTAAAATGGTCTTAACACACTGCATATTAATGGGTCATGGTCGGTCTCATCTTTCACCAATCACCATGAAAGTTGCTGGACCATCGACTTTTGGGTATTCTGTGGAAGTGGTTGTTGCAAAAGACTTTCTGTAAAGTCAGCGGTAAAATCCGGAGAGTCCTGTTTTTTTAAAGAAAAGCCATTTTTAGAAGATTCTGATTTTGGGTGCTGATTCATCTTCTAATCTTATATTAAGGAAATATTTTGTTCGACGCATGAGCGAAGTTCTAAGTATTGTATGGTATATTTTACTAAGTCAAACCCGGTTCAAGCGGATTTTGGAATTATAAATAAAATTACTAGACACTAAAATATTTTTTAATCAATATTTCATTAAATATGGTATAATATCATGGCTTTTAACAAAAAAATTTTTTAAAATGAAGACAGGTTTTGAAATATATTAAATTAAAAAACTTGGTAGGAATTAAAATAGTACCACTAGATTTAAAGATGGTATACATTACGATATTTAATGTCTGCCCTTTCCATGTGACCATGCATATATGGCTCGTTTAATCATCCAATGGCAATATTCAATTTTCTATTTTATGTCGACAATAATCTTCGAAACATTTTAGCAAACACAATTGTTTGCATGGTACAATTATTATTTGTCAGTTAGAACTAAGAGGAGACCCTTCCCTGGTAAATGATATCCCCTCAACAGAGACAATCCTGGAATCAATGTTACACAAACTCTTCGCCACTGAAAGCAACTTAAAATACACTAGTACACCATACCCGACTAGCTTAGACAATTTACAGCATACCCCTCAATGGGAGAAACAAACCCCCTTTAATTTACACACACATGAAAAAAAACGGGGTTTGAGCATGGTTTTCTACCACCTAACAGCAATAAAATAGGGATGCTGACTTGAGCAGAATGCACGGTCTTGACAGCTTGAGCGACATCAGATCAGAGTGCATTAGGAGGAATGGGATGAACCAGTTTGCAAGTTCCTCCGAAATTGAGGAGCTACTCTTTTAAAACAAACAACCGTTTTCTTAAAACTACCAAAAGTTCCTCTAAAATTCCACCATTTTCTGATAAATAGTCTTCAGCTTCTGTTTTATCTTTGAATACTTCACTGCCTATATTGTAAAACTTTCCATCTTTCTCAATGAGTCCATGCTTACAAGCTAAGTCCAGGACTTCAGCTTCTTGACGAATTCCTTTGCCGAACTCAATGTTCAAATCGGCCGCTTTCATTGCAAGCCCCAGCTTATTTTTAACAACTTGAACACATATACTAATGCCATTTATCTGGAAAAATACATTACTTCTAGATTTAATAACTGTAATTATTGTTTCTGAAATTCTAAAAACAGAACATAAATAAAGGAAAATAAATACTCATAAAAACACAGAAATATTCAAGAATAAACATCAATGCTGTATATAAACTCACACCAAAAAATGGAGAAAACAAATGTCAACTATTTCAGTACCCTGCACAGTTCATTGTAAAGCGTGATCATATGCATGGAACCTTTTATTTCGACTACTTGTGCAAAACCACATCTAACATAACTTACAACCATCTTCCACCGACACATCAATCATAGTTGGGAAAAACAAAAATATGTATTAATGGAGGAATAAGCCAGCAAAAGATTATTACTAAGTACTATTTTTGAAGAAAAGCTACCTCCTGTTCAGTTTCAATTAAGCCTCTTCTCAAAATTTTCATTCGAACAGCTGCGTGGAACTTCAGTGCATTCCCACCGCATGTAACCTCATTGTTAGGGCCAAAAACTGGAGAACTTTTCATGTTTGACCTTGTCTGAATAGCAATAACAAGAAAATCCACAAACAATTAAAATACGGGCACTCAAAAGGAACATGCGAAATCAACTTACCATATAAATATGCAGGTACCTGATTAACAAGTACAAGAAGAGTTCCAGATCGGGCCAATGAAGAGTGAATTTTTCGTAATGCCTGGCTTATTAGACGGGAATGTGCATCAACTTGGCACCAATTCAATGAATCCTCAAGTTCATACTGAGGCACTAGGGCTGCAACCTGAGGCCATGAAGGCCAATAATACAGAATCAAAAAATAAACAACCACTAAGCTACTTCAAATTAAATGCTACCAATGCCATAAAGATCAAGATCTAGACACTGATAATGACACACAATTTCGTTAATAGTAAGAAGAAAAGCTTACGCTGTCCATTACGATCACATCAACTGAACCACTTTTTACTAATTTATCCACCATAGCAAGCGTGTTCTCAGCACATACACTACGAACAAAGAGAAGTTTCTCTGTATCGACACCAATAGATTCAGCAACTAAGGGATCCATAGCATTCTCCAAATCAAGATAAGCACAATAACCTGTTAGCATAACTTAATGGTTTCAAATGAAATTTTAAAGAATAACAAGTAAATATATAAAGTGAAATATGCATTGGCCTGTGAAAGATGATCCCACGCTTATACACTGAATACAGTTAAAAACCCAGTGGATTGAATTACTACTCTTGAAACATCATGCTTAGGCCATGTCACATTCATTAGACATCATCATTCAATGATTTCCGACTTTAAGCCAGAAAATAATAACCTCCAAGCTTCTGAGCTTCCTTGACAATATGAAGAGCAAGGGTCGTTTTGCCAGATGCCTCTCGTCCAAAAATTTCTACAATCCTTCCCTGAAAGTTTGTATCAGTTATCGTCAATGCATATATGGATAGTGATTTGATAAACTAAACTATTGAACAAATTAGAGAAACTAAATTAAGACACTCGAATAAGATCAATTTCTTTAAAAGTACATATATCTGTAAACCAATTTCAAGAGTAGCCTGCTACATAAGGAATCCACTTTGTTCATACATCCTTGTCACCGCCAGCTAAGCTTAGTTGAAAATATCTTTTAGTACTATCTTTTTTAGCCGTTTTATCAATTGAAATCCTAAAAGAACATGTAAAGTCAAATAAAGTAGGCAGCCTGTTCAAAAGAAGAAGCAAGTTCTAAAAAAAAATATATGCCAAACAGCAAGTAATACTTACCTTTGGTAATCCACCAATTCCAAGTGCAAGATCAAGCTTTAGAGAACCTGTAGATATAACTGGTGCACGGCGTAAACGGTAGAAATGCTGCAAAGATAGCATACATTCCTTACCAAATTCCCCAGAAAGACGGGAAAGAGCGGATCGAAGGGCAGTATCTTTCCCCATATTGTTGCCATCATAAGAACAATGATCACTTTCAAAATCAAACGATGCCTCAGCTGGAAAAATTCAAAATAGTCAAAACGTAGTATTGTATATGTTAACAGATTTAAGTAGTTTTAGAAGGTGAAGACCAATACTTCAAAATGAAAAGAGGTAATCATGAGAGACTAAGGAAGTATAAAAAATCTAAAACATTTATAAGCAACAATTTTCAAGATTATAAAAGTAAAAAATTGATAGAACCTGTTTAATGGACCAGATTAAAGCATACTTTACCATGAGAAGAAAAATGAGATGCATTGACCTTGTTGCTTCCTCCATGCTGGAAAAAAAAAATTCTTTCAAAAGATTAAAAAGAAAAAGAAGAAGGAGAAGAAAGACAGCATGGAGAAGACAGCACGTTTATCAGGTGTGTAATACCTACGGGAATATCAAAACCTTTATAGGAATGAAGATATATCAATAATAAACTTAATATCCGAAGCACAAACGGAGAAGTAGACGATGGCATAAAATATACACGCTAATGAAAGAAACGCACACTTTAATCCAATCCTTGAAGACGAATAACTGCACTATCAAAATCGTAAAAGGTGTGGGGAACAAACAAACACAGAAACCAATACCAATCTAAGCAGCAACAAAGAAAAGTTGCCTCACAAAACCAGGTGACATGTTTAACTGAACTGGGCTTGACCTACATAAGCTAGAATGATGGTTCCTTTTCCCTGTACAATTGTATTTACCAAAAAATTTTAAAAAAATATACAAACCATAAACAACACAATACACATTTTTCACCACCAGGCAAGACGAAAAAAAATCACCCACCAAAAAAACTAGCTCCGAACTCCTCATTAACCCTAACCCAAAACATTTCAAATGATCATGAAGCCCACACCTTCCCTCAAATTTGAAGCAAAAAGTAGCAAAAAATTCAAAAAAAAAAACGGCGGAGAAAAGGGACAAACCAAGAGGGGCCAGAGGGAAGGTGACCCGGCGGGGAAGAATCCAAGGGAGAGTAGAAATGGCGGCGAATTGGAGGCGGAGAAGAAGCGGGTTAGGGTTTTCATTTTTTTCGGTTTTGAAATTGGCGCGAGCTAAGGGGTGACCAGGTAGCCGTAGCGAAGGGTTTTGGCCCTTTGGCTGTCCGTGTCCGGATTTATCTGCCGTTTCCCTTTACTGAATCGGCTCTTTCATAATAATAATAATAATAATAATAATAATAATAATAACACAGACCTATAAATTATATTATTCTTATAAAAATAAATTTATATTTTATTAATAATTAGTTTATTTACATGAAAACTAAAATTAGTTAGTAATGAACATGATGATAACAAATATGTTTCATATAACATTATGTACTCAACTAATTCTATTTAGGGTTTAGTTTTCTTGTTTTACACATGTTTCGTAGCATAATTATTACCATAACCAGCCATCGTCTAGCTGATGTGCGTGTGCATATAAAGCTTATTAATATAATATATATCGGGAATATACAAGATTAATTTCAAAGAATATTATTTTATTATTTTTAAATAAATATGATGAATATTTATTTAATTTAGTAAAAAAATAGCTGCATAAAAATATTGAAGAAATATGATTTTAATAAGTAATAAATAATTAAATAAAAATTATTTTTTTAATTTTTTTAATTCAAATATAATTATACTCCAAGTTTTTTCTTAATATAAATATCAATATAAAAATAAATAAAATCTGAAAAAATTAAACTAAAAATATATATTAAATAATAAATTTAATTCAAATAACATAATTATTAAATTGATTAATATTTTAAAATTCCTAATTTATGTATGCACCAACACTTTCCTAATAAATAATATTAATATTAACAATAATAATAATAATATAATATGCATGTCAAATAACTAATTTATTTTAAATAGTATGATTCCAAATATATTAAAATTCTTCAATATTTTTAAAATTCCTAATTTGGGTAAAATTATATTCCAAACACTTTTCTTATAAAAAATATAATAATAATATGTATTAAATAAAATTTTAATTTAAATAATGCAATTATAAATATATTAATATTTATCGGTATTTTTAAAATTCCAAATTTAATGATAATTATACTTCTACTTTTTCCTATAAATAATAATAATTTTGAATAGTATAATTATCAAATTTATCAATATGTCAAAACTCTTTATTTAGGTGGAATTATGCTTCAATGCTTTCCTATTAAATATTAATAATAATAATAATAATAATATGTACATTAAATAATACATTTATTTTGAGTAGTTTAATTATAAATAATTTTTAAATTTCTAATTAAGTTAGAATCATAATCCAATGTTTTTAAATAATAAATAATAATAATAATAAATTTAGCGGGTCCATAATTAACCGCAAACGCAAAAAAAAAAAACTGAAACTTAATGAGATCGAAGAAAGCAACACTTTAATGTAAGGGGGTAGATTACTTATTAAAAACACTCAACTTGAGCTTGTGGTATAATTATTTCATATAACAAACAATCATGGGCCTTGTATGTATCATTGAGAGTGTTTATGTACTTAATCACTGCACTAATAATGGTAAGAAATAATTATATTATTTAAAAAAGGAAAGAAACTAACTTAAAAAATAATTTACTCTTCAGAAAAAAAAAAACGGCTAGCAAATTAACATAGCAAGTTAAAATGAGCAATGACGAGACGGTTAATATTATGACTCGATTTTTACACACCAATAACAATATTATACACAAATATTAAGCCAGAATCAAAGAATTTAAACAATAAATTCAAACTTCAAATGCATAGTCTAAAAAATGGACTTGCAGAGATGTATGGCATTGTGGGTCGGCTTTTGGGGTTGTTGGTTGTGCACTGCTGAGCAAGTTCCACCATACAAGCTAGCTCTTGAGCCGCTGCATGTTCTGGCAAGGGAAGCCTTTGATCAAGAACACTTGGTAAACGAATATCATGGCCTGCTTGCACTTCCAAGTTTGATAGGAGCTTCCTCGTGTGCTCTCTCATTAGCACTTCCAGTGCCACCACTCCAAACCTGCATACATAGCATTTCTTTGAAGCTGTCATGGTTGTTGCTAGCTCTGTTGGGTTAATCCCACATCCCATTTGGAAGCAACCGGTGACTTGTATATAAGCTAATGGGAAAGCCTTAATTCTTAAGTTAGCTTTTGGATTAAGAGAGGCCCATGAACTTGTTGCAAGTCACTTTTGGGGCCCGAAGGGCCCAACAAGTGGTATCAGAGCCAAAGTTAGTTTTAGTGTTGGTGTTGCCTCAATTAGCCACACAATTTGTCGGCCGGTCCGAGTTTGTATCTCCCTATTTGTCGGTCGATCCGAAGTTGGCCCGAATTGGTATCATCTGGAACCTCACCAATACATGTTGGCTCCGCATGTGGTGAGGGGGAGATGATTCGGGTGTTGTGATGTGTGAAGGGGAGTATTGTTGGGTTAATCCCACATCCCATTTGGAGGCAACCGGTGACTTGTATATAAGCTAATGGGAAAGCCTTAATTCTTAAGTTAGCTTTTGGATTAAGAGAGGCCCATGAACTTGTTGCAAGTCAATTTTGGGGCCCGAAGGGCCCAACAAGTGGTATCA
>JAVDBV010081249.1:0-12327 GCA_032619315.1 Piper longum | reverse complement strand
AATGGGAATCCGGATTGCACCCTTCATGGCGACCGACCAGCACCACCCAAGGTGATGACGCCGACCAGAACCACCCAGGCTGTCCCCATGTCTGGCTACCCAAGGTGACCCCGACATGGCCAACATCACCATCCCAATCTTCCCCATCCTTCCTGCACAACAACGCAACGCAAAAAGAAGAGGAACGCCACCCCGCTGCTGAAATCAGCAGGACGTGCTGCTCTCCTTGGCCATGAAATTCAATGGAAACCAACTTATACGAAATTACCACCCATGCATAAGGCCATGGATGCAGTAACAGATCAACAACAACCCTGAATTGCTGCTGTAATTGATCACAAACAACCATGAATTGCTGCACGGCAGCAATTTGCATTCATGGATGATTTTCTCGTCCTATTTCTAGTTTAATTCTCTTCTTTCTTGTTGATTTCAGATTTTAATTTCCATGATTATCAAGTTTAGTATAATTTTTAATATATGTATGCATTTTACGTGAGGGTAATAGGTCACCCTAGAGGTACGGACCGGTTGGCTTGAGAGATAGATGCCATGTGTAAAACCCATGACTCGAGTCAATGTTTTATAGTATGAACCTGTCAGTTCGACCATTATTTTTAGTCGAGTCAATTTCAAAACACGCATAACGAGCCAAAGCCGGTCTTGTGTTATGAACCATGATAGTCATGTATACCCAAGTATATGATGATAACACAAGTAAAATAACAGTAGAATGAATTATCAGAATATATGAGAGTATGCCAAATTTTTTCTTATTTATTTTAATTAAATCATAGCAATAATTTTCAGGCCAAATAACATATTAGGATGCGTTACAGGCAAATTGGGTTGGTTATTAGTTATAGAGCATGTCATTGATGTGTATTATATTTTATAAGATTTATTTTCTTAGTTCTTTGGATTTTTATAATTATTACGAGTTCGTATTATTTTTTACTCAAGTGAGAGTAGAGTCAAATTTTATATTACAAGACAACCATTCATTTTTCTCACTGACTATTCATTTTTCTCATTAACCGTTCATTTTTCTTACTAACCGTTAGATTTTCTCACCTAACCATTCGTTTTTCTCACCCTAATATCTATATATTCCACACTTCTAGCATTGTCACCATTCATCCTTCTCACTCAACTTCTTCTCTTTCTTCCTTCCCTCTTCCCAACAATCCTCACTTGAGCCGACCACAACCTAGTCGTCGTCGCCGTGTGACTAACGATTAGGTATAGACTTTTATCCGATTTAATTATTTAAAATTTATAATTATTAACACAGCATGCTAGGAATGATTAACTATTGTGATAAATGTCTAATTGTGAATGAAGTACTGATTTGTATGATTTGATTGATAGTTAGTGATCTAATTAAGTAAATTAAATTTAAGCCTGCTAATTGACTACAATGTAACTTAGAAAAATATAATAAAAATGGGATGAATAGGATGAGACATTTTTACATTGATAATTGTTTGAATATTGTTAGATTATGATTGCATTGTAGGTGTGGCATTTATGATCAGTTTGATGTATCATTTAGTTAGTGGGCGTTAGATTCTAAATTTGATGTGTTGGTACGGAGTAGGAGCTCACCACCTAAGCGCATGGACACACTTGGAGCTTCTACTAGGTTCATTTTGGACTCGCCTTTGATTTATTGCTCTATTCTATTATGATTTATTTTTACAGATTGTAAGACAAGTTGAGTGGTGTTTTATTTGAACCCACCTAACACGGGTCATTTAGCCAATTGTATTTTCGGATTAATAACCCTCGAGGTTGAGATCCCTCAAGTCAGCTTTTAAAATTAAGATCCACCACAATTTGCCTTCGGGCCTATTTTCAAAATCCCAACCCAAACTTATATATGTATAGTTTTTGCATTTTCAGTGAGAGATGGAATGAGGGATATTGACGGTCTCGTCTTGAGATAGGGCATGTGGTTGTCAAAGCGGGCTCTGGTGCTGGGTTCTAAGGGTATTAAAGGCTCATGTCTAAGAGTACTCGGTCCCTGTACTCAGGGCCAGAAGTAATACAGAGGACGTAGAGGGCCGAAAGGAATGAAATTGATGAGAAAAGTGATAGAAAAATGCCCAAAGTATGTGAATGAGAAAGAAATGGGACGCTGCCGCTCGAGGGAGATGGCTCCCATTAGTGTGTGAGAGTTCTTGAGGAAGTATATAAGGTTTTTATTCATCAGGAGGGTCAATTCTCCTGTACTAGTTTGATATTAGTTATTTTCTGAACTGGCAACACTTGTTACTAACAGTTTTCTATTATTTATGTAGGTGAGAATCTCAAGGACTGAGCACTGTCAGGATTGCGAAGGAGTAGAAAAGTCGTTTCACACTTGTACTTGCTATCACGTAATGAATGGAAATGATGATTTATAAGTTATGTGAATGATAGAGATTGTTTTGTATTACTCTGTAAAATGCTATAAATGTTTATCCTATGAAACAAAAGTAAAATGAAAGTCAAATAAAATGTCATGTTTTGAAATTATATCGATATAAATATTTATTATTGTCATAGATAGATTGGCCCTATTGCACTTTTATGGATTAGGTTTTTTATTTTTTTTTGCTATAAATATATATTGTTTATCATTGACAGGGTGGTCCCTACTGCACATTTAAGGGAGACTCTATCCATTTTGTTTTCAAAATTAGATATATCTTTTGAACTTTTCATTTGTTTGTTTTCTTCGTGTACTTATTTCAATATCATAGCATGCATGTAGAACAACAATAGAACATAAACATCTCATCCATGCTTTGCATGTTTCATCTCCATCTTAAGGCGCTGAGGGCAAATTCGGGTCAGCTTAATCGAATCAAGTAGATTAGCGAACGGTTCGGTTGTCGATAACAATTTTAGGTCTGTTCATGGGTGAACCTGAACTAGGTGTTGCGCCATGACAGTAAGGATATCTTACCTAGCCTATGATATAACCCCATTGTGAATATTAAAATGTGCAGGAACTAGTTAGAGCTTAGACATACTACACAGATAGGGAAATATCAAAAGTAGGAGAATTGTGTCATTGCACCACAGTGGTTAGGGTTGTGAGCCATATAGGTAGTTGAGCGTGATCGCCAAATAGGTATAAAACTAGACTGACATGGTAGTAGCCAATATGATCGCTTACTCACCGTCGAATTGAGCCAATAGGAACATGTAGTAGCTAAGCAAGATGGATAGTAGCATATGACCTAGAAGAGTTTTGTAGTCAGTTGTTAGGTTATAGCTTGTAGGTCCACTGTCCAAGTAGCGCAGCCCCTGACCGAATAGCACAACCACCAACCACGTAACACAACCACCAACCAAGTAACATGACAACCGTCCAAGTAGGAATACTACGGTAGGTTATTAATAGGTTAGATAGTTGTCCAAGTGCGCAACACAATATAGTAGTCACATATAGCCAAATGATATGATATGAACTGTCGATGACAATCTAGGTTGTTAGACAACCAGCAATAGGGTAGAAGTAAGCATAGTGTTGTACTAACAACTCGAGTATGATCGAATAGGATGAGTAGGACAATGGGTTTAGTAGCTAGACAGATCGATGAACAACAATTAGAGTAGCCAAACTGAAATCAGAGATCAAGAGCATCAACATCGATTTATCGGCGGCACCTGGCATTAGAGATGCAGGTGTGTAGTGCTATATAGTTGCATGGTGTGCATCTTTGTATTGTCTATAGCCTACATATGACCATCTAGCACCCCTGTTTGCGAGTCTACCACAATGGTAGAAGCTAAGTCAATCAAGATCGAGCACTATAAATCGATATAGGATGACTTGTCATTAATCACGGATGAGAGGATGATACACTCTTGCTCCTCCCAATGGGTTTACATTGACCTGTGGTGGAACAGTAGTTCTTTTTGATGGGAGATCCCTATCCACTAGGTCGTGTGTACCTAATACTCGATCTAAAGACATTTGTCTACTATTTATTGATTGCCCTAGAACCCTAGGAGCCATCCTTTGGGATGCCTGTGTTGTAGTTTTGGGGTTGATGATCAAATCCCAGGTAAGTGCAACAATGGTACTTTAGAGTGGACATTGCCTCCACCTTCATACGCATTATATATACCACCTTATCCTATCTTATGCACGTCTCACTACGTGGTTATAGGTAGAGACATAGTGATCATATCTTTTGGACAGCCACCTAGAGTAGGCATCTTCTAGGTCCCCTTAGCACATCTCACACATTTCACACTTGCCAAGGCCCAGCTTTTGAGGCCAGCCATCACACCCTGATTGGAGGGAGTCCCTTTGCATAACCATTATGTGTCCCAAGATCAGCCTGAGCTTTACCTCATGTATTGAGGTTTATGTGGTGGGTTCTTATAGATCACCTTTCCATGAGTACACCTAGGACTACATTCATCCTCATGTGGAGGAGGTGAGTATGATTACGTACTAAAGTTACATACGTAGACACATGCATGATATATGCCTTTGTTAGTGGTAGGTTCACCTTCCACAAGTATGTCCTGAAGTAGTATGGTTAATAACAATATGACCTCATCGTGATATATTAAGTGGCACCGCATCTCATTTGTGGTATGGTTCACTAGCACTATGCTGGTGACCATTGGTATTTAAAGCGGAGAGGCTTTATAATAGTGTCATCTGTGGTAGTGTGTTCGAAGCAGAATATTACGGTAACTCCTTGTGTTGCATATGTGTGTGTAGCTGTATATGCGATTTGATCACGACTTATATCCATAGAGTGTGTAACCCCTTAGTTAAATTCCGAGGATGGAATTTTCCTAAGTGGGGGAAGTTGTAAAACCCATACTTTTTGCCCGCTGATTTTAATTTCGGACCCGGATCGAGTTGCTTGCCCTGCTATCTTACCGCGCATTTATGTAGGGTAGCTAGGTATGTATGAGTTGCCGAACCTTAGCCCCTTTAGCTTTGTTGCCCCCACAGGACGCTATGTACCCGAATTTTTTTTTATGTTTCCGTTTAGTTGAGTCGAGTCTAGCTAGACCTTAAGGACCGAGTCCCCTGCATGTCTAGTTACTTTTTCGTGTGTCGTGGTTGTGTCTATTTCACGTGTTTTGAAAGTAAAAAACCAAAAATGATGCAAAAGAGGACTGGCCGCAAAAGGCATCATGCTAACGCCCTCGCTCCCAGACAAAGTTTGAATTTGACGTCAAGTTCAGACCACGGACGCCAAGATGGTGTTAAAGCACCCTTACACATGTGACTTGCCTTATTTTGCGAATTTTTCCATGTTGTATTTATTTATTTATTTCATAAACCACCAAATCTTTTCCCTCTTTTTCTTGTTAAAATTCAAATTCCAAAACACTTCATTAGGTGTGCCACCCATGCCTATGAGAACACATAGCCAACCAATCTCTTTTTTTATAAAACCTCACCCTCATCCTCACCTTTTCACTCCAAACCAACCACTCCACTCACCCTCAACGTCCCTCTCATTCTCCCAACCTTCTTCTCCAATCTTTGAGCTCTCTCTAGCCTTCCTTAGCCTTCAAAGATGTTCTTCTTTCAAGGGTTGAAAGACTTGGAGTAGGAAATCTCCAAATGAACTCCCCTTAAACCATTAAAGTTGTGTTCTTTCCCTGGTTTTGGCTGATGATTCTTGTTTTGATTGCTATTTTGTTTATGGATGTTATTTTTTGCATTTTTCTTGCATTTTCACCTTGTATAAATGCATCTTAAAGAATTTTGAGATGTGGTTTCATGTCGTTCTCATGCGTAGACATTATGATTTTTGTATCATCCGTGTGTCTAGATTTGCACTAGTTGAGAATAATATTCATAGCCCATGCTTTACATGTCAGATTTATAAATCTTAGTCTACTTATTTTCGCATGACATAGATATATTAATCATATGGTGAGCATATCGACTGATTTGTTATGGATGATCATGAAAAGGTCCAAAATTGGACAAAAGGTTCAAGCTTTCAAGGTTCCGGTGACCTGATCAACATTTTCCCTAATTTTTACACCTTGATATGATTTTAATTTCATGATATATCTTATGATAATCTGTTAATCATGTTGTGATCTTAATATCATAAATTTACCGTACTAAAATTACCTCAACTAAGGGCGGAACAAAATTAATGAAACATTGTGTGCATCTCCTTGTGTTCTGTGTTGACTACGTGTGTTGTGTGTTTAACTAAATGTTTGGATAATAGGTAGATCACATAAAAATCTATAAAAACAACCTAATAAGCCAATAATTGTTTTATGTAAACCTTAAAATTTTGGAGTTAAAAAAAATTCATTCTAATTGTTAATTGGATCGGAATTTTGGAGCACACAAGAACTGAGTTCATAATCCTATTTCTATAATTTCAATTTAAAAATATGTGGAACATATATTTATCTGTAGGAAACTTATATAATAAGTTAAAGATTTTACTAAGTGACCTGATATTGTCTCTACGAATTTTCACAGCATTTGGGTATGCAAGTAGTTCAGTAGAAGTTTCTAATTCTACCCTTGTTGGGTAAATTACAAAAATCACTAAATCAGAAATTAAGATTAGAAAGATTACCTACGCCCACTTCCAAGGAAATTGGACCTAAAATATTAATAGACTAAACTTTCAAGTGTTATATAGCTATTCCAATTTGCCCAAGCCCATATCAACTTCTCAGGCTCATGGGCCAAAATTTTGAAGTTTGATGTGCAGTTATGGGGTACTGTTCACAATACATTATTTCGACCTTAATTAACTTCGATCAACATGATAACCTATATATTATCACTTGTTAATATTTATGACAGACCATTAGGGTTTTTAGAACTAGGGGTTCAAATTTCAACTTAATTGGATACCATTTGGTCGGTCCTAAAAATCGTCCGATTAAGTTCAAGGACACTAAGTACGAAATCATGCACTAAGTATAATTGTAACCTCAAACCTTAAATTAAACTACCTAATGAAGTTTAACCCATTACTAAGAAAAATAAGTAAGTTAATTAATTTTTACATATTGTACATGTGTGGAGGCTTTGCCTCATCTTGTGTGCCTGCGTCATTCGATTATGATTCAGATTCCATCTCCAGTTAGGTTACATAGGTGGTGCTCATCGATTTAGGGCGCAGGGCTCCACTCATCCAGGTCCGTAGGACTCTCTTGCTTCACCCTTATATTTCGCTTTTGAGTGTCACATTTAATCACGTTTTAAACAATAGGACGTTGTTGATGGTATTTTTATTGGATTTTTCCTATACCGGGCCATTTAGTTGCATTTTATTGTAAGTTAAATAAAACTAGAAGGATGAGATCCCTTGTTGGTTTTCAAACTAAAACTCCAAAAATGTATGATACAATTTTCCCTAATCCTATTATATAACTAAGCTCATTTTTACTAATTTCATGAATAAGAGAGTGAGTGGTACCCCTTCTATGTAGGGTACTGCGAATGCAGTGCATTTCTGGAAATTCTGGCACATTGGTTCAGAGCCACATGGGTACTATGGCATGTAATCTATGGAAGATGTGACGATGTAAGCAATATATGAATGTTTATATCTTTGTATGATGCTTTGTAGGCAATTATGGTATGATATGTGGCGGCATCTGCTTTCGCTTACCACCCTATGTGATTTTGAAAGTTTCTACAACCTTTTCGTGGGTGTTTAGATACCCATGTGCCAGTAATTCTATATTCCTAGTCTCTACAGGACCAGTAATCAATTCTTTGATTCCTGGCATTTTTCTCTAATATATGTAGGTGTTTAGTTTTTTTGACCGGCGTAGGCGGATGGATCAAACAGCTCGTGGTGGGGAATTGCATGTTGTATCTGTGTTAATTACTGAGTTGATATGAAATTGAGATGTAGAATGTTACGGGAATAAGCCTTGAAGTTGTATGAACTTGTTTGATTCGGGCTAAGTCAATTGATTGTTGTTGTGCACGTGTGTTTTATATATTATTATTACATTATCATTGAAGTGTAGACACACTTTGGGGCACTCTAACTATCGTCTGTAAGGTATAAGCCTTAATGTCCTGGAACACGATAAGGAGCTTAACAGCTATGCGAACCATATTTGTTATAGTTGTGTAAAAGTGTGATAAAGAAACATGGATAGGAGGAGCATCCAATTCATACAGCTTGAAGACCCATGTGAAGTCCAATGATAGTGTGCTTCAAATTCTCTGCATTCATCCGCATGTAAGAAATTAAGAAATGTAATGAATCACTAAAACTAAGTAGTAACAAAATGCTCATGTCACAGCATGCAACTTCAAAACTAGAGATGGGTTGCGCCTCTTCTGCAGTTGAGAGTGATCATCTGTATTTTTAACCACTCATAGTCACAAGGGAGGATCTGCCTCTGCTGTGGCTAGGGGTGATTATATAGAATCATTAAGTTTAAGAGCATATCTGTGAATCAGCATGAATATGTGATGAAAACTTGTAAGGTTGCACGCCTTAAGCCTCCTCAAAGGTTGAGATCCACTTCGATAAAGTTTGTACAAGAGTAGTGTAATATATAGTTTTCCAAATTATAACATTTCTCTTCGGTCCGCCCTTGGATTGAAAAAAATAGGGTGTTACACTTTAAGTCCAAGTCCAAATATAATCCGAAATGTCACAACATTTCAAATAATTCCAATCACAATTGAATATTGAAATAACTTTTACTCTAGTTCAATTAAACCTTATCATAAAGTAATTTATCATGTCAAATATGCGTTAATATTTCATCATCAAAATCTAAAGTAGACAAGTCCAAGACTTAACAATCTCCTTATTTTGTTGATGACAACACATGTAGCTTGTAACAAGTTTGCCAATCCTCATGAAGCATTTACACTATACTCTCCCTTGACGTAAGCTAGTTATCAATCAAGAATAGCTTTCCGAGCTCTCCCCCTTGGTTGACTGCCCACAAATCTTCTTTTGGCAACAAAGTTCATTCACCTCCTTGGATAAGACATAAACTATCTCCGTTCGATACATCAAAAAGCAACTTAGCCACATGCAAAACAATGAGCCCGTGTAAACTCCAATAATTTTGTAAACAAATTTCTAAGTTGTCATTTGGTGGAAATATATTAAATATCAAAATTTCCACCTTGAACATGTTCTCTAATAAAATGATGCTTTGCCTCAATGTGCTTTGTTCGAGAGTGGAGAACTGGATTCTTGGTGATGACAATTGCACTTGTATTATCACAATACAAAGGTGTTTTCCTAATGCCCATTCAATAATCCTTGAATTTATGTTGCATCCACAATATCAAACATTTACTTCTTCCTACTTAAGCTCTTAGTTAGATAGGACCAACCAAGTCTAAATGTAGAAGCTTAAGAAATTGTGATGTAGACACATTTGGTTCCGGCTTGTGATGCATATGTCTTTGCTTTACTTGTTGACAAGAACCACGTGATAAAGGGGCTTTGGTTGCAATCTTTGAAAGTCCATTAACTAGTTAATGAGATTCCAAGTACTTTAGAAGCTTTAAGTGGAGATGACCAGCTCTTCTTTGTCATAATTGCGTTTAATCTTCTACAGTTGAAGGACAATTTTTCAGTTGTCCAAATCACAAATGTTGATTATATACACATTATTTTTCCTATCATCATAAAACAGCACATCATTAGCTTAACCATCAATAAATTTGCACATAGATAATTCAAAAATAAATCTCTTATTTACATCAAATAATTGCCTAATGGTTAAGAAATTGTGCTTTAATCCTTCTTCAAGATAAACATTCTCTATTAATGGAGATTTGTGAACAATTCATTTTCCAATAATTTTCCCTTTACCATTATTACCAAAAGTTACACTTCCCTCATTATGAGAATCAAGGTTAGAGAATATAGATAGATCCCTGGTCATATGTCTATGACAACCACTGCCTTACTACCACATAACATGATCCTTAATTAGATATGGTTTTAGATGTCATTAAATATGAGACCTTGGGTCCCCACTTCAATCAATATGCTTTATGCCTAATCTCAAATGCACATACAAGATAAATGATCATTCTTTCTACAAATAAAACATAAGAGAGACGGTTTAGAATTTACTTCATAAAAAATTATAAATCTAGTTGAGGGATACAAAACTTTTCGTAGCCAAGCCAAAAATGAAAGTTTGTGGTACTTGTCAAAAGTAGATTTTTCACCAATAGCAAACCGATTGGATGATTTCCTTTGTGTCATAAGAAAGAATTTAGTTCACTGAGATACACTTATCATGTTACAAAAGTTTACCTTACCAACCGAAACATGGAACGATTATTCTCCATATTTCAAGACACAAACAATTATGTCAACATAAGCTCTAATACCAAATGAAAGATCCGGATGGAGATTAGAACTCTAATACCAAAGGACAATATGAGATTAATCAAGTTTGAATAATTCAATCCAATATTGATTGAATCGACCGTGAAATATTAAGTAATTAACACTATAAGAATTAGCCGAAAGGTGAGTATAAATCTAACAAACCAATAATTTGATGTATTATGTAATTTGTAACCGATCTTATGTGTTGGCAAAATTTCTTGCCAAACCATAAATAAGATTTAAAACAAAGAAGTTAACTAAATTAGATCAATTAGGAGTAAGGTAAGAAATACAAATAGTGCACACAAAATTTTTGAAAGGTACCGAACTCATGCTTCTCTCTTTTATACCACTATATCCAACGATTGTGCAAGTCTTCTATGTTTCACTATGGCCAACCTATGATTGTTACAACTTAAAGGGTTAAAACAACTTGTCCTTCACCAGGCAAGATCCGAGTGCTTCACAAGCCCCCTTGTCCTTTCAAGACTCAACCCCGAGTTAGTTTCCCAAGGCATGTTTGTCCTTCTCTTCTTGACGGTAAGCTTGACTTCACAAGACAATCCAATCACTTACAATTATAAAAACCCTCATCACTCCACACCCGGCAAATAACACGACCACTAGTGCGAGCACACAAAATCACACTCGATCATATAGTCACTAGTCATACCCGATTATTGTTACGACCTAGCCACACAAGATCAACATGATCTTTACAATAAAATCACTCAAGAGATACAATCATATTCAATCCGGAATCCTAATTATCAATCTATCTTCCTTTTCCATACTCGATTTTCACATTAAAACTCCAACCATTTTCACAAGACCAATCCTGCTATTTATAGACAAATAGGCCATACTTCTGCGGGAAATAAGCAAACCTAATTAGATCAATCAAGACTAAGGTAAGAAATACAAAGAGTGCACACAAATTTTTTAAAAGGTACCAAACTCGTACTTCTATCTTCTACCCTACCACTTACATTGGTTGGGCAGGTCTTTTATGCTTCACTATGGCCAACTTTGATTTTTTCAACTTAAGTATTATGACCACTATTCCTTCTGTAACACCCCAATTTCGGTTCACTTAAGAATCGAATCAGAAATGATACGATCGAGTCAAGACATGTTTAATATTATTAGTCAGTGAGACTCGATCCATTTAATAGATCGAAATAACCCTCTTGGTGTCATGAGAATGGAAGACATTGTCAAATAAACATCAAAATACATCAAATATAAATAAATGCAAGAAAGAAAATCTTATGTTGAGCTCAAGTGAGTGTAGGATTTATCTGTCCTTCCGCCGAAGTCGATACAGGATTTGCGAGACCTACATATATTATAAGAAAACTGTCAGTAACGAATGTTACTGGTCCGAAAATAACTAATACAATCTGGCAAATGGGTATTCCATTACCCACGAAAATATATGAAACTTCAAGAATGCCTCACACATGGCAATAAGCAAACATACTTAAACAAATGCCGGCTCGCATGCACGGCTCATAAACATAATCATACATACATACAGCACTTACGCCGTCACACCTTCCATATCACCCGCCACTGTACTCAAATGGCAAAAGGAACAATTAAGTTAGTGCCACATATTCCGGAAATGCGCTGCATTACGCAGTACCATCATACACCCGCAGTACCTCATGGTTTGAAGGAGTACTAGCACGGTCCATACATATCTCCGTACCACTCATTCTCTTATTCGTGAAATCTGTAAAACAGCGCGTACTTATATAATAGGCTTAGGCATGAGGCTTGTATAATAGATTTCTGGAGGTAAATTTCGAAAACCAACAAGGGATCTCATCCTTGTAGTTTTATTAAACTTGCGTATAAAGCACGGCTAAATGACCCGACATCGGAGGGATCCGATAAAACGCTTTCGATGTCATCCTACGTTTAAAATACGATTAAACCATACACGCAAGGAGTCAAGCAGAGAGGGAGAGAG
>JAVDBV010081248.1:0-12818 GCA_032619315.1 Piper longum | reverse complement strand
GTGCCATAACCTGGTTGCTTTGACTCCTGACATTAGTAGGAGTTGACGTCGCTGCGCCTCCCCAACAATTGTACTACCCATAAAGTAATACACATTGTTTTTTCTTCGGATCCCCTTCATTATCACAAGAGCACCAGAGATGATCCTCATTATCCCATCTTTCGCCCTCACTTCGAAACCTTTTGACTCTAAGGTTCCGACAGAGATGAGATTCTTCATCAAATCTGGCACATAATGAACACCAGTTAAAGTTCTAGTTGATCCATCATGATTCCTCAAGTGAACGGAACCAACTCCATGTGTGATAAGAGGGGCATTATTTGCTGTGTAGACAATTCCACCATTTAGTTCTTTAAAATCAAAGAACCACTCTCGATTGGGCGACATATGATGGCTACAAGCAGAATCTAGCAACCATGAACTAGAATTGCTAGTTGATGCAGCAATTGAAAGGTCTGAGTCTGCATCATCACACTCAGCAACATTTGCAGCAGCTTTTTCCTTCTCAGGTTTGCCTTTATTCTTCAGCTTAGGACAATCTTTCTTCCAATGGCCTTTTTCTCTACAAAAGGCACATTCATCTTTGCTCAGTTTGGACTTTGACTTTGACCTTCCCCTTCTTCCTTTGTTCTGGCTCTGCGAACGGCCTCTCTCCACAACAAGAGCTTCAACTTCTGCACTTGTGTTTTCTTGCTTTTCTTTCTTTCTCAATTCATAACTATACAAGGCAGCAGGCAACCTTCCCATGAAGTAAAATAGTTTCAAGAAACTCAAATTCATGAGGAAGTGATCCCAATAACATGAGAGCCAGATCTTCGTCATCGAAAGTCACGTCCAGATTCATTAAATCAGTTACCAACTGATTGAAGCTGGTAATATGATCATTTAGAGTGGTACCAGGAACATAATTGAAGCGGAACAATCTCTTCTTCATATAGAGCTTGTTCTGACTACTTTTCTTCAAAAATTTCTCCTCTAGTGCCTTCCACAATTTGCTTGCAGAAGTTTCCTTAGAAAAAGCATACTTCTCCTCTCTAGAAAGACATGTTCGAATGGTACCACATGCCATTCTATTAAGTGTCGTCCATTCTTTCTCCTCAACATCATCTGGTTTCTTTTCTTCAATAGCAATGTCTAGACCCTGTTGAAAGAGGGTATCTAGAACCTCACTTTGCCACATGCCGAAATGACCGGTACCATAAAAAATCTCCACTGCAAATCTTGGATTTGTAACAGCAGTTCTTCCCAAAATTGAATATGAAGAAGCTGTTGCCTTCGATGTGGATGCTTCTGCCATTTCTGCTACAATATCTATTTAATAGCTCTCAATGCGGAAAGCCAACTGGCTCAAGGAAAATTTTTTCTGATATGAAAGATCAGCACAAGCCGCAACCATAGAGCATACTAAAATTAACCAAGAGCTCGAGGAAAATTTTTTCTGATGTGGAAGATCAGTATAAACCGCAACCACAGAGCATACTAGAATTAACTAATGGCTCTGATACTAATTGTTGTGAAAAACGGGTAATTTTCACCAAAAGATAACTAGTTCACTGTGAGAACTATTACCTAGATGACAAACGTGAAAATTATTTTACTAAATAATTACCCGAAGATAAAATTCCCAGGAAAGTTGGTGGGACAGAATAATCCGCTTAAAAACCAACTCCTAGACAGAATTTTATTAAGACAAGTAATATAAATAGCACAATAATTAACACCAACTATACCCGACAATAACTATTAAATAGACACGAAAAGAACAGAACAAACACCAGAATTTAACGAGGTTCGGCAATTGCATACATCCTCGGACACTACGAAATTAATATTTCACTAAAAGAAATATTACAAAGAGAGAGAATTACCAATGGTAGAAAAGACAATTACTACCTTATATAGAGTTTATATAGAGTTGGAACTCCCCCCAATCCCTTCCTACATTAGATGTGGGACTAAAATTTTTTTGCCGAAGAACATGTATCACATGCATGCAAAGACTGCTTCGCAGTATAATATGATTCTCGTGACTTACCTGATATGTGCAGATGATTTCATTTGTCTTCTATAGGTATCTTGTTGGCTTTAAGCAACCGCAATGCTTTCATGAATTCTTTCCCTGGACGAAAGTTTATTGTTTTCTTGGGAGTTGATTACTAATTCTCAGATTTAAAATGTCTACGGAGCATAATCAACCTGTAGCCAAAAAATCTCACGATTCTCATTCCTGTTTAAATTCGACCAATAACCCTGAACACTAAATCAACATTCACGTCACAATATTTATGGCTTAATTATTTCTGTTTAACAAAGTCAGATTTTAATCCCATTGCCCGATCATACATTCCCACACCACGTCATTCTGCAATAAACTTCCTTTGTATTACTAAATGTTTGAGTTCTAGTAAAAAATAGGTGGAAATTTCGTAGCCGACATCATAATAGCTAATGTGGATTGATGAGATGAAAACCCAGATTTCAATCATCATACAACTGCCAAAACGTAGACAAATCAGAACTTCATATTCTCAAAACATCAACCTTTCTCTTTCATGCTCCCCCAAGAAAAAAACAACTCACACCTAAACCAGAGACGCAAAACAGATCACCCACTCTGTCTGCGTTCGTACACACACGAACATACCATTCGCAAACACTGCAAATTACTAAATCAATGGCTCAAGCGACCTTGATCTCAATCGACTTGGGCTTCTTCGGCTCCGGCGGCGGCAGCTTCTTCACGTTCACGGTCAACACCCCGTCCTGGCACACGGCAGAGACGCCGTCCGTATCGGCGTTCTCCGGCAGCGAGAACTTGCGCATGAATTTGCCCACCCGCCGCTCCATCCTCACGTACTTGGTTCCTTCCTTCTCCTCCTCCCGTTTCCTCTCCCCGCTGATCACCAGCACGTTGTCGTCCTCCACCTGCACCTTGATGTCGCCGGACTTGAGCCCCGGCATATCGACGACGAAGACGTAGGAGTTGGGGTACTCCTTCACATCGGCGGGGGTGGCGGCCATAGCCTTGGCGTCCCGGACGTACGTCCTCGTCGGTGCGTTGAAGGACTTCTCCGTCTCTTCCGGCACGTCCATGAGGTGGTGCAGGGTGGACAGAATGGGGTTATCGAAGCCGAACATTCTCACGTCCATTGCTTGCTCTATAGCTAACTTAGCTATGTAAGTAGTAAAGGAAATTAGTTGGGTTGAGAGTGTTGCAGAGGTATTTATCTGATTAGAAGGTTGAAGGTGGTGAGTGAAGATAAATAAGGATCGGGGAGAAGTGGGGTGATGGTTCTGGGAGCTTCTATGCGCGTCTTCCACGTTCGTCCCGATTGGGCTCGAAGCTTCCAATCAATTGACCAAAAAGGTTACTGATTGGTTTAGTAATTACGGTCGTAAGTGCAGACTGAAGGGATGGGCTGGGGGTGGATATGAGGGTATAATGGGTAATTTGTTGACATGGATTGAAATAAAGTGGAAAGTGTAACCCGAGCCCGTCAATTGGATTTTTGGACTTTTTTTTAAAGAAAAAGGGACCCATTAACAAAGATAGATGGATAGATAAGTTGTGATAATTTATTTATTTTTGTTGTCTTTTTAATTAGCTGATCAATCATATAACGAAATTTTTATTTCTTATTTTTTATTAATAAATAAATAAATAAATAAATAAATACATTACCATGTGTGCAAAACGTATAATTTGAGTTGGAGTTTTACATTAGCAAACCAATCGGTATGACACGCGTGTTGATCCGATACTAGCTATATGTTATGAGTAGTGAAGGTCAAGTGTACTTAATTATAATAATAACGTTACAAAATAACGAGAAATGAGTTATAAGAGTATATGATATTATATGTTATTTTTTATATATTTTATCGTATAATAATTTTTAAGCCGAATAATTCATTAGGTGAGTTATTAGTTATAAAACATTTTATTTTGATGTTACGAAGTGCATTATATATTATGATATTTTTCCATGTTGTTCATGATTTTATTTATTTATTTATTATGAGTTAATTATTATTTTTAACTCGAGTGAGAGTCGAGTTAACTTTTATTCATAAGATGCCACCTCCGGCAGCTGCTTTGCCATCGATTGATGCCGACAAAGTTGTTGGAGCTTCCTAAGTTGTTTCCCCCACCAACCTAGCCGTCGCCCGACCTCGATGCATGGGAGCGGCACACTCGCACCGCACTCTCGACACTATTTTGCCACCGGCTATGCCGCTCCACCATCGTCTCTCTCCTCCTTCAACCCCAGATGCTTTTCCCTCCACCAAGTGCCACGGCCAATGCCGGCCAAGGGGTGATCGGATAAGCTGACCAAGCAAACCAATCCACAGCTGTTGCAGAGGACCATTGCCACAGCAGTCGTGGCAGTCGTCCTCATCATCACCGTAGTCGCATCGAGCTAGCCGAGCCGGTGTAGCCCATAGCCCTGATCACCTCACTAGAAATGTCGCCAGAAAGCCACCAAAAAACCTCCGAAATTTGCCAAAAAATCGGATTTGTTAGAATTCATTGGATTTTTGCCAGATTGCTCCAACCGAATTCAATCCAATTTCGGATGCCGTTGGGTGCCAAAGTCAAGTCCCAAACTGTGTAACAAACTCTAATCGTTGCTAATTGCCGACAATGCGAGGTATAATCACCTTCAATCTAATTAAAAAAAATGATAATTATTAGTACAAAATGATAGGATTTGATTAATTGACATAGTAAATTATTTTTGTTGTAAATAAAAATAAATTTGCTTGATTTGAATGATATAAAATAAATGCTAATGAACTAATTAGGTAAATTAAGTATGAATTGTTAATTAACTTCAACGTAGTCTAGAAAATCATGATGTAGATTGATGTGAATGCCTAATATGATTGGGTGTATTGTTTAGGATTTGTGAATGCATCATTCAAATAGTAGGAGTTAGCCTTTAGATTTGATATGTAGGATTGGAGTAAGAGCTTACCGCTTAGGCGTGGGGACATGATCGGAGCTTCTACCAGGTCTATTTAGGATTCACTTCTGGTTTGCCTCTTTCACTCTATCGTGATTTGTTTTAACAGATAAGCGGATGTGTCATGGAACACCCCGTTTAGGTTCACCCGTGAACCGACCCGGAAATGTCACCGGTGACCGAACCGTTCGTTAATCTACTTGATTTAGTTAAGACGACCTGGATCTACCCTTAGTGTCTTAAGACGGAGATGCAACATGCAAAACATGGATGGAATGATTGAGCCCTAACGTAGTCCTATATTCATGCCATGATGGACAAGCAAAAACAGAACAAAAGCAATAAATGAGAAATCCAAAGAAAAATATGTATTTTTATAGAAAAACGGATAGAATTTCCCATGAAGGTGCGATAAGGCCAACCTGCCCACAACAAGGATATGTATATTTTGTCAAAATAATATAAAACATGACAATCTCTCATGGTGTTCAATCATTATCACCTTTATCTTTATCTGAGCTAAGTTTGAAACTCCAAGGCTCCCAGTTTATTCACAATCATCTACTCGTTTCACAGACAGTTTATCATAACATATCACAACATGATTATCATCATTCACACAATATCAACACACCATCATTATACATTACACACGGCAAGTACATGTGTGTGCAGTTCCATGCTGCTCCCTCTCAGTCCCGATAGCTTTCATTCCTCATAATTTTCACCTACATATATATTAAAAATCGTCAATAATTAGTGTTACTGGTCTAGAAAGTAGCTAATATCAAACTGGCACAGGAGAGCTGACCCTCATGTTGAATAAAAACCTCATATACTTCCTTAAGAACTCTCACAAGGGCACCAATGGGAGTCGTTGCCCTCGGGTGGACAACGTCCCCTTTCCATAACATTCTCTTTCCTTTGCCATTTCATCTATCTCTTTTTACGGTAAAATCCTTCTCTTGTATCTCAGCCCTCTACATTCTCCGTATTATTCCTAAGCCTGAGTACAGAGGCCGAGTACTCTCAGGAATGCGCCTTTAGTACCCTTTTATGCTACAAGTTTAGACATACACTACACAACAGTACCTGTAAACCTCCACACTTCTTCGGGTTTGAGGAACTCAAAGGTGGAGTTGTCAGGATTCCTTGAGAATGGAGTGAATGCTCACCAGTTCCAGAGTCCACTTTCACTAGCACGTGTGTGCTCGTGTAGCGTGGTTGTCAAATTTCCCTGGTCACATATCTCACTGAAAACGGGAACACTATATATATATATATATATATATATGCCTAAATATATATATATATGCCTAAATAGGGAATTCAATATAATATAGGCCCGAAGGCATCTTGTGGTGGATCTTGTTTTCGTAAACATACTCGAGGGATCTCATCCTCAAAGGTTATTAACCTAGAAATATGATCGGCGAAATGGCCTATGTTAAGTGAGATCAAATAAAATACTACTCAACTCGTCATACAATATGTAAAAATAAATCACTATAGAATAGAGCAACAAATCAGAGGTGAATCCTAAATAGACCTAGTTGAAGCTCTAAGCATGCCCACACACCGAGGCGGCGAGCTCCTACTCCATACCTACACTTCAAATGTAAAAGCTAACGCCCGCTAACTAAATGATGCATCAACTTAACATGAACATCCCAAATACAATATAATCATTATCTAACACTCAAACAATTATTAGTGTAGAAATAACTCTAACTCATCCTATTCATATAAATTTTATTATATTTTTCTAAGTTACGTTGTAGTTAGTTAACATGCTCAAATTTACTTTACTTAATTAGATAACTAATAATCATTCACTATCAATCAAATCATGCAAATCATCACTTCAACCATAATCAAGCATTCATCACAACAATTAATCAATCATAGCATGTTGTGCTAATAAATATCAATTTTAAATAATTAAATTGAATAAAATTCTATACCTAATAGTGAGTCATAGGCTAATGGTGACAAGGTTGTGGCTGGCTCGAGTGAGGATTGGTGGGAAGAGGGAAAGAAGAAAAAGAAGAAGGAAGTTGGGTGCGAAGGATGAATTGTGACATTATTAGAAGTGTGGAATTTATAGATGTCAGGGTGAGAAAAATGAATGGTTGTCTCGTAAATAAAATTTGACTCGATCCCAACTCGAGTAAAAAATAATACTAACTCGTAATAATTCTAAAAATCTAGAGAAGAGGAAAACAAATCCCATAAAATATAATACACATCAATGACATGCTCTATAACTAATAACCCACCCATACTGCCTGTAATGTATCCTAATACGTTATTTAGCCCAAAACTAATTCTACAATTTAATTAAAATAAATAAAGAAATATCTGGCATACTCTCATATATTCTGATAACTCATTCTGCTGCTATCTCACTGGTGTTATCATCATATATTTGGGCACACATGATTCTCATAGTTCATAACATAAGACCGGCCTCGGCTTGATACGCGTGTTTTGAGATTGACCGGACTAAAAATAACAGTCAAACCGACTGGTTCAAACTATAAAACCCTGACTCGAATCATGGGTTTTACATGTCGATTGTTGGATTTATCGTTTTCCACTCAACATGGGGCCATTTAGACGTACATATTTTTGAATTAACAATCCTTGAGGATGAGATCCCCTGAGTTTATTTTTGAAAACTCAGATCTAAATTATGATGCTTTTGGGCCTACTATACTACAATCCATACCTAGACCAATGTGCATATAGTTTTCTAGTTTATTTTCAATGAGATGTGAGATCTGGGAACGTCGACTCACACGTGTGCGAGCAGTCACGCGTCAGTTAAAGCGGGCTCTTGATAATGAGTAGGACATTCCATTCTAGATAGATCCTGGCAACTCCTGTAACGGCCCGCCATTTTTAACAATATTGTGGGCCTTGCTGGCCAGGTGTTACTAAAAAATATAACTAACTGGCCCGCCCTAACTGGACCGAGTGTTACTTAAATGCTACATAATTTCTATTAAAGCAAATAAGTATAATTCATTAAAATAATCGTCCCACAGTCTTGGACCGTTTCCCATAGCCACATTTATAATGCAAAAGAATAATAAAAAAAAGAAGTCCACTCATTATCCCTTCACCAAACTTGAGTTTGTAAAAGAACCTCCAACTATACTTTTATTACTCCTTAAATGAGCTGAAATCAAATAATCTTGATTGGCCTATATACCCAAGTCGGGATCAAGATCAATGTAGTTCTACGAGCTCTCAAGTCATTTTGAGATTACGGGCTCTTAGGTCATGCTGAGATTACGAGCTCTCAAGGTCATGCTGAGATTATGGGCTCTCAGGTCATTATGAGATTACGGGCTCTCAGGTCATTCTGAGATTACGGGCTCTTAGGTCATTCTAAGATTAAGGGCTCTCAGGTCATGCTGAGATTACGGGCGGGCTTTCAGGTCATGCTGAGATTACAGGCTCTCAGGTCATTCTGAGATTACGGGCTCTCAGGTCATTCTGAGCTTACAGGCTCTCATGTCATTCTGAGATTATGGGCTCTCAGGTCATTTTGAGATTACAGGCTTCTCAGGTCATTCTGAGATTATGGGCTCTCAAGTTATTTTGAGATTACGGGCTCTGAGGTCATTCTGAGATTACGACTTTCAGGTCATTCTCAGATTATATGCTTCTCCTTCTTCCCCATGCTCTTCTCTTCTCCTCACCTCATCTTTGGCACCAAAAGCCAAACCAAACAGTCTTTTTCTTGAACCCAACCATATCATATTCTTCCCCAACCCTCCACAACATTGTTCATCATCCAATCCCCATGCGTAGAACTCATGACATGCAAACTGGACACGTAGACGAGATGCAAGAACGTCGCCAAGAGGGGAGAGTAACCAGGAGAGAAAATGAGAATGACAGATGGAGTGAGAAGAATTTTCCCCCCCTCCATCGAATGACTGAAGTGTGCTATTTATAGGTGTAAAAATAAATGAATGGCTGCCTAGGAAATCAAATGGTTGTCTAACAAAACGAACGATCAATGATAAAAATGAACTATCAATGAGAAAATGAATGGTTGTCTCGTCATATAAAATTTTGACTCGACTGACAATAACGGTCGAACCGACCGGTTCAGACTATAAGACCCTGGTTCAAATCACAGGTTTTAACAGAGTAGAATCAACCAGGTAGAGAATATAACATAATTAATCATAACAATTTTCCAACGTCCAATCATACCCTGATCGAGTTGAAATTTTATTTTTATTTTTATTTTTATTTTATTTTATATTATTTTATTTTATTTTCACAGTCATTACAACTCCACCTTTGAGTTATTTAAACCAGAGAAGTGTGGAGGATTACGGGTACTACAATGCAATATATATCTACACTTGTGGATTCAAAGGGTATTGAAGGTGCCTGCCTATGAGTACTCGGTCTCTGTGCTTACGTCTAGGAGTTATATAGAGGGCTTTAGGATAATTGATTTCCGTGAGCATGAGATAGTTTAAAATGGCGAGACAGCTGACGAGTTAGAATGAGACATTGTTGAAGCTGAGCCCGACCACTCGTGATTGGTACCCTTATGAGTTATTCTAATAAAGGAGAATATGAATGATTTTGTTTAATAGGATAGTGAGCTCTCGTATGATAGTTTAATTATTAGTTATTGGTGGGCCAGTAACATTCGTTAGTAATATTTTTGTATTATATATGTAAGTGAGAACCAGAATGACTAAGCGTTGTTGGGACCGCAGAGGAGTAACAATGCAACTTGCACACATGTACTTGCTAAGATGGAATGATAATGTGTTGTGAAAATTTGTTATGCATTTTACTATGGATAAATGATATGATGTTTATCACTAGAATTGTTGTGTGAAACTGTGATATAATCTGTGTTGATAATCATGAATAGAACTGAATAGGATAAGCTAATGGGGTCAAAACCCGACACAACAAAATAAAGATAATTATAGTGTGAATGCTATGTGAGAGTCACGATGTTTTAGCATCATTTTACATTTTTATCGTTATGTATATACAATATTTGTTATTGACAGAGTGGTCACTATTACATTTTTGGGGGTGGTTCTATCCGTTTTGTTTTAAAAATAATTATTTTTTGAAATTTTAATGAGTTTGTGATGTTTTGAATATATTTGGCATATCATACTATTCATCTAGAACCTCATTAGAACTTAAACATCTCATCAATGTATTGAATGTTTGCATTACTATTTTAAGACACCGAGTTTAGATCTGGGTCGGCTTAACCGAATTAGGTAAATTAACGAACGGTTTGGTCACTGATAGCATTTCCCTTTCGGTTTACGGGTGAGCCGAATTAGGGTGTACAATATGCAACATATGTGAAAGATTGACCTCAATTTTTAAATATATCCTCATATTACATAAGGATGATATTTTTAAACACTAATTGAATGAAAAGATTGGGTGTAATAATTCGATTTTTTGTTGTATTTTTATGAGTTGAATCTTCTAAATTTTATTGTTTTTTAGTTGATGCTTTGCTATATAAGAGGATGTAAGAAGTAGATGCATTCACCAAATAATATTATAATTAAATGAGAAAATAGACTTATTTAATCTATTTTTGATTTTTGTCATTTTTAATTAGGCAAATCTTATAATTTGTATTCTTCTTTTATCGGTAAGAAGATATAATAGTAGATGAGTTTAAAGTTTACCAAATAATACTATAATAATTTAATGGAATATATAGTATAATAATTTGATTTAATTTTCTATTTTGTTATTGATTTTTAATTTTATTTTTAATAATAAGAGGAGATAAGAGTAGACAAGTTTAAAGTTCTCCAAGTAATAATTATAGACAAGGAAGCCTATTACAATTGAATGAGAAGGTAGAGAGTATAATAATTTAATTGTTTTTTGTAATTTTCAAAACTTTTATTTTTATTATTTATCGTTCTTCTTTCGCTTACAAGTGATCAGATTAGATAGGTTTGAAGTTCACAATGTTATCTGAACATTAAAATTTTATTTATTTATTTTACATAGAATTTAATTGATTCATTAAATTATTTAGGTTATTTGTCCCATCAAATTCCAAGAAAATAAAATGATGGTATAGAAATTTGAACATTGTCTATAATACCCCAAAAGAATGTCTGGACCTGGGTATGTTTGGTAAGCAGCCTCTATATGTAATACTTTTATTGATAGAATCTTCTAATTTTTATTGATTTTTAATTTCATTTTTATTAATAAGAGGAGATAAGAGTAGACAAGCTTAATGTTCTCCAAGTAATAATTATACACAAGGAAGACTATAATAATTGAACTAGAAGGTAGAATATAATAATTTAATTTATTTTTTTGTAATTTTTTTATTAGTCAAAACTTTTATTTTTATTATTTATAGTTCTTCTTTTGCTTACAAGTGATCAGACTAGATAGGATTGAAGTTCATCGAATAATGTTATCTGTACATTAAAATTTTATTTATTTATTTTTTACATACAAGTTAATTGATTCATTGAATTATTTAAGTTTTTTTTTCCATCAAATTCTAGGAAAATAAAACGACGGTATAGAAATTTGAACATTGTCTATAATACCCCCAAAAGAAGGTGTGGATTTGTTATATAACTTGCTAGAATGACATGGGTATGTTTGGTAAGTAGCCTCTAAACATTAACCTTTTCACTCTCTAACATAGATGAAGAAATCGCTCGCTTTCAAAAACCTAAAATCCTTCCCCTCTCTTCTCCCTCGGCCCGTCTGCTGCTCCCGATCCCTCCCTCCGCTTGTCTGCTGCGGTTGACCTCGCCCTCCCTCCGCCGCTGTTCCTCCCTCCGCCGCTGATCCCGTGTGCCGTCCCTTGCCTCCGTCCCTCCCTCCATGTGCTGCCCCTTGCCTCCGCCCCTCCCTCTGGTGCCCCTTGCCTCTGACCTCCCTCAGCCCATCTGTCGCCACCCCTTCCCTCCGGCCTCACCCCTCCCTTTGCCACCGACCCCATGTGCCTCCCCTTGCCTCCACCCCTCCCTCCATTGCAACCCCTTGACTCTACCCTCCCTCTGCCCGTCTGTCACCGTCGGGGGAAGGTGGTGGCAGGGCGGGGTACAAGGCGCAGCGGAGCAGGGACAAGGCGGGGCCGGCGGGGGTAGGCAGGGTGGAGCCTGTCCGGGGAGTGAATCGGGGAAAAAATTTAGTCAGTGACATTCTCGTAATTAAAAGTTGACTTGACTCTGACTCAATTCAAAAATAATAACTAATTCTAAATAATTCAAAAAAATCTAAAAAAATATTAAAAAATATAATAAAATATAATACACACAATAATATCAAAATGACATCAATGCCTAACTTTCATATATTTATGTTATGAATTGTCAAATTATTGTCTATGGCCAATTTGGACCGATTTAACTGAGCTGATTCTTGACTGATTTAGACCAATTCGATCTGATTCAGTGACTCCCTCAAAAATTGATTCTGATTCCAACTCCAATTTTTGCAACTATGCTCTCTAAAACCCAACGTTGTCCTCCTCCACATCATTTTGGGACCTTCCTGCCCCGAACACTTCCGACCACCCATTGCTTCTTTCGAAGGCCGTCTCTTCTGCTACCAACCCTTGCACTCGCCTAGTTCGAATTCATTCTGCTCATACCATGGCGGGGATGGGGGAGGTGGTAGTAGTGGCATCCCCGGTCGATGCTAGGATCAGCTGCTGAGACCTGGCACTGGCGCTGAGCTTTCTCCGGTACCACTCTTACGCTTCCCCTCCCCAATGCCTCACCTATGTGGGTTGTCGTTTCCTTGCCTCCTCCCAGCCACCAATTTCCTCCATGGTTGTGAAAATCG
>JAVDBV010081247.1:0-18816 GCA_032619315.1 Piper longum | reverse complement strand
GGGAGAAAAGGGGGAAAACGTCGGGGGTTGAAAAACAACACGGGTGGCAATCTCGTAATTAAAACTTGACTCGAGTCCGTCTCGAGTCAAAAATAATAACTAACGCGTAATAAATTCTAAACAAAATCTAGAAAAATCAGGAAAAATCCTATAAAATAAAATAAAACACACAACATCCAAATGACATGCTCTATAACTAATAATCCAACCAAACTATCCCATAACGCATCCTAACGCGGTACACGGCCTAAAACTATTTCTACGGTTACAAAATGAAAAAAAATCTAAAATCGTCACTGTATGCTCTCATGCATTCTAATAACTCATTCTCTACTCATTTATGTCATTATCATCACAGCCTCGCTATACATTACCCTCACAGCTCATACACGTGACTGACATCGGCTCAGTACACGTGTTCTGAAAGACACTCAACTCGAACCGACGGCTGAACCGATCGGCTAGTGACTATAAAACCGTGACTCGAATCACGGGTTTTACAAAGAGTATATTTTTTTTAATATTTTTATATTATATATCTTATTTAAAAATAACTAAAATACCAATATTGTTTCTTATTTGTTTTTGTTAATTTTATACAATCAATAAAAAAATATGAATAAAATATAAAATTACGAAAGAGAAATAGGGAGAGATGTAAAGGGACTTAATTTATAATGAAAAATAAATTATAATAACCAATTTCTTGTATAAGAAAACTATATCTCCTGTGGACAATATTAGTTTATTGTATTAAATAGATAATTAGAACTAATGTACAAAATCATTCTTTTGAAGAGAGACACTTATCAATTGATTGTCTTACTCTATTATATAAATAGATAAATATAAATAATAAATTGAGTAAATATATAAACAAATAAAGAATTTTTCAAAATACAAACAAAAACGGACTCTGCTCAATAAAAATATATTAAAAATAAATGTAATATATACGTATTCTTAATAATCTGGCTAATTTTTTATATAAATTTATACATATTAAAAAAACGAAGCATATAATTTAAGAATTATTTTGTATTTACATATAATGTGAATAAATTTTAATAAAAATTATTTAGCTTATTGAGCCTGTGATATTCTATATAAAAATTATTTAAATTATTTTTCCCTCGGTCGACATTATCTATATGTTTTATAATACTTATAGCTTAAATTTATATAAACATGAATATCTATTTAATTGATCTGAAAAAATAATTATAACATTAAATAATAAAATATATTGTGCACTTTAGCACTTTAATCTACTTGTTTGTACATATTAAGGACCTGCATGATACAATAGCCATATTTATGAATTTTTCAAAATAAATATTAAGAATGTACAAAACTAAATTTTACAAACATAATTATTTTTTATTTTTAAGTAAAGTAGTGAATGTCTATTAGCTTCAATTAAAAAAAATTAATTTGAATGGAATATATATAATAACAAATTTTAATCTAAATAATATGATTATAAATATATAAATATTTACCATTTTTTATAAATTATTGACTTAAAGTAAAATTATATTTTAATTTTTTTTATAATAATAAAGAAAATAATAAATTTAAATTAAATAAGTATTGAAAGACTTATAACTTTTATGAAACTATAATCAACTATAATAAGATGTAATAAAAGTGAAAAAATCTTCATATTAAAGAGGTTGACGTAAAAAGAAAAAGAGAAAAAATACTATACTAACAATTACAATTAAATAAATAAATTACATGGATAAATAAGAGTATCAACAATGCCACTCCCAAATATCCATCTACTTAACTTAACATAATAGCGAATAAAATATTTTTTCTAAATATTCATTTTATATTATTTAGTTATTCATTGAATATATATATTTAATTGATAAAAATGATTGTTTATATTTTATAAAAACTAGTTAGAATATGAATATGAGAATTATCTGTTTACAAACGAAAGTTTCCCAAATTTGTCTAAAACAGTTCTGTTGTGTTAAAATTATTAACAAAAAACGATGATAATTTTTACTTGCATCTTATTACAAAAGATAACAAAAATATCAACATTTTTACTGTGAAAATTTTTGTTCCTTCAGATATTAATAAAATATCAACATTTTTATTATGAAAATTTTTGTTCCTAACCTAGAAAAATGGAGCAAAGAATAAAATCCTTTCCTGCCCGCTCCCAAAAATACCGCAAAGATTTCCCCAACCACCTAAGTGTGTAAACATAATCCATATACATGTCGTATCACACAGCACTGCAATTATTAACATCTGATTCGTGAATTTGCTAGCAACGCTACCGGAAGCACAGTTCGGAAATAAAAAAGTCTTTCCCCATAATGGGTAGCAGCAACTTAAAACAAGCGTCCTACGAGTAAAACACATTCAACCGAGTAAAACACATTCAACCAGAGGTAATGCTAAAAAAAAAGAAATAGCCTGCAGCTTTCAGGCAAAAGGATCAAGAAAAAAAAAAAGGGGGGGAACTAGTACCAACTCTGAAACATTTGACAATGCACTTCCATTCGACACGCTAAAATAGAAACCCAAGTCACTCGATCCCCTGCTCACATCCTCACTAAAAGCACTCTGTAAAGCTCTCTCATGATTTCATCTTCTATGAACTGCATATTCACATTTCACTTCTTTTGTTCACTTCGAAGGCAGAGCTTCACTCAATGTTAACATAGCGTACGTGGGCTCGCTCCTCTGCCCTAACCTTGGGCACCAGTACCTTGAGCATACCGTTCTTCATCTCCGCCTTGATCTCCTCCGTCCTGTACACTTTGGCCGGCAGCTCAATCCTGCTGCTGTACCGCCTCCCTCCCTCCTCGACTTCCGAATCTTCGCCCCCTTCCCCTCTAATCAAAAGCGTGTCCCGCTCCACCGTCACCTTGACGTCCTCCTTCCCCAGCCCGGGCATGTCAACCCTGATGTACAACCCCTCGTTGTCCTCCCTCACATCGAAGTCTCTCCTCGCTCCTCCGCCCATCCCCCTCGACGCCGCCACGAACGGGTTCTCCAGCATTTGGTCCATCAAGTTAAACACTTGGCTCAAGCTCCTCGATGGGAATAACGGATTGAACACCCCTGCAAACAAGCCATACACGATCGAAAGTCGAACAATGCCGGACAATTAGATTTCGAGCCGAAAAAAAAGGGGGAGGGGGAGATGAGAGCAACCTCCGAAGGAATCGTCCCGCCGGCGGGAGACGGCCCAGTTGTCGGACCTCCGCTCCACGTCGAGTCGTCCCTAAGTGCGTCAGCGGTGAAGGGGCAGGCGGCGGCGGGCCTGAACTTGTTGACGACGGCCGGGGAGAGGATGCGGCGAGAGAGGATCATGGATGCCATGGCCTAGTGACACAGGTCTTACAAAGTTATCTGGAAATCGATGATGTAAGCCTCATAAACCCTGGCTGGTGTATATAAGGAGATCGAAGCCGTTCTTTTTCGCTTGTGGAGTGGGATACAAGGAAGACGCACGGAGTTCTAGACACGCCGCGAGTTCATCCGCCGAAGAAGCCTCCAGAAAGTTCTGGGCACGGTCACGGCGTCATGGGTGTTGCAGTGTCCGCGACCACCTTGGCATCTTCCATTCGTAGCATTCATGTATTATACATGTTTCATATATTATTTTATAAGGTTGCGACTAGTTTTATTAGCCTTTGAATCCATTTGAGGAGATCTAACTCGAATTAGAAGTTCATCTCGAGCCTCGAGCAAGTAGAAGCACACATTTTTTAAAGTCAATTTTACTTGAAATTTTAGCAGTAGATATTTGAGTGAAAGATATGTACTATATGATCTAATGTTGATGGTATAATAGTTTCGTGAGACTAATTAACGCATATTTAATAAAAAAATAGTCATAAATCTCGTGCAATAAGTTGTATGTACTGAAAAAATAAACTAATATTATAACTATTAAAGATATAAAATATTAAGGTATCAATTTCTAATATAAATTATTTAAAATCATTTGAAATTGATTGAACTATAAACTTAAAATATTATATAAATACCTCAACTATAAAAGTTAATAAATATAAATCAATTGCTTTTAATCATTATCAAAGAAATAGATTTTTTTAAAAAAATCAGATGACGAAAATATAATAATTTTAATGGAGAAAATAATTAATTACAAAGTATCTAATGCAAAAAATGGAATGTCATATTTTACCAACATCTAATGGACAATTATTTGTTACATTTCTTATAAATATATATTTTGTTTAGATACCATAAACCATATCTCATTAATATAAACATATTCACATGAATTACGATCCATCATCAGAAGTTCACGATCCACAGAAGTTTACCATCCTTGTGTATTTGCATCTTTTAAGAAGATAAGTTTAAAATTAAATTTGAAAAAAAGAAAAATATCACAATTTAAAAAAATATATAAGAAAAAATGCAACAATTTTAGTAGGAGAAAATCATCAATAAATAAATACAAAAAAAGTCAATACAAGCCTAATCAAAAAAATAAATATTTATAAAAAAAATAAAAAATAAAATGTCAAAGTGAAAATATTAAAAGGATAACAATCCAAAAAAAGAAGTGTAAATAATAAAATATTAAAATAATGATAAAAGAGGATAAAATAGTGAATAAAAATCTAAAAAATATAAAAAAATAATTATATTAACATTAAAAGTGAGTGAATTAAATGAAAAAAATGAGAAGGTAAATTAAATAATTAAATTATAAATAAACCCAAAATAAAATAACCAGAATTATATAATTACCTTATTGTTATTTATGCCATTTGAAACGATAATTTTTTGAAAAAGGAATTCTTCCAATAAAAAAAAAATATTTTAAAAGACATTGTTAACATAGTTATCATAATAAGAATCAAAATTAGAATAGAACATTTGAGGAAAGAGTAAATTATCATAGGGGAAAGGCGAATCCTTTAAAAAAATGTATGTATATTTTACAAAGCTACATATCCTTTAAAAAGGATTTAATACGTTTAAAAATGCATATAAGGGTGTGATACCCTTTTAGAATCTATCCCCTTCATTAAAGTGTATGGTTTTTATTTTATTTTGTTTTATGTTTTCTTATGTTATAGGTAATTCTTTCCCAACAATAATTTGATGGGCCCTTTAATAATGACATAATTTGAAATCACTATTATTATTATTATATAATTGATAATATAAGTCTGCCCAAATTATAAATCTAAAAAATACGGATCGTTCAATGATTTAATGGGCCTCTTCATACTTATATAATTTAAAATTATTTTTAATTATAATTTAATTAAGAAAGTGTTAGAGAGCATAATTTTACCCAAATTATAAATCATAAAATATTAATAAATTTTAATATATATTTATAATTATACAACTCAAAATAAATTTGATATTTACTATGCACATTATTGTTGTTGTTTTTTATTAAGAAATTTTTGAAGCATAAATCTACCTAAATTGGGAATTTTAAAATATTGATAATTTAATAATAACAGTATTCAAATTAAATTTATTATTTAATATACATTCACAATTTAGAGTTTATAAATTGTAATTAATCAATTAATTAATTTTTGTTCTTTATTTATATATTGTTGTTTATTCGAAATGAACTAAAAAAATAAAAATAAAATTTATTAGTTATTAAAATTTTACTTATTAAAATTACTTTTAATACGTGCATGTTATTATCTTTTTTGGTAAGTGAAATAAATATTTATTCCTTTTATCCATTAAATAAATAATGATAAATTTTAATAAATTTAAAATATAAAAATCAAAATAAATTTGATATTTAATATACATATTATTATTATTATTATTATTTATTAGAAAAAAATTGAAGCATAATTCTACATATGTTAGGAATTTTATAACATTCATAATTTAATAGTTATATTATTCGAATTAAATTTATTATTCAATATACATTCTCAATTTAGATTTTCACAAGTTTTATTTAGTTAATTAATTATATTTTCATAAATTGCTATTTATTATTAAGAAAAAAACTTGTTAATTATATAATTAAAATGTTTACGTATTAAAATTAAAATTACTTTTAATATTTGTATACAAGAATATTTTAGCTAAATTAAATAAATGTTAATTATTTTTATTTTATATAATATAGTGATGTATTTGAAATTAATTAATATATGTTATATTAATAAGTTTTAAATATAACCCATGCGTGTGCATGGTTTGTTTAGTAAAAGTATCCGTTTAAAGTGAATTTAGTGAAAGCACTCGAGTTAAAATAAATCGGGTGAAAATTCGTTAAAGTAGCTATAGGAGGAGGATTGAACTGATTTTATCTCATCTTACGTGAAAGAAAAACTGCAAAAGATGGAAGTTAAGTTGGTACGATTATGTTCGAAATTAAATTTATGGAAGACAATCGACGTTGAGCAGAACTTAACTCAACTAGTCAACTAGCCAGCCGCCCAACTTGCTACTAATAGTACAGTTAATTGCATTTTTAAAGTTTTTTAGCCAAAAGGAGAGAAACTATTTAAAAAGTAAGTTTAAGTGTTTAACAAAACACAAACCACATTTTTAAAGGGGAGCGGTTAATGGGGAAGTCGGCCTCTTTTGAAGCCCAGCCCATTGCCACGTGGTGAGCATGACCAATGGGCCAACCCACGCTTCGCCTCCCCCCCCTCCCGAGAGAAAGAGCGGAAAAGGGGCGGGCCGATTCAAATTTGTCCGACGGCGACACAGCCAGCGGCCATGGAAGCAACCTTCCTCCTCCTCCCCACCCAAACCTGCGCCGAGAAGATGGACGAAAATGGCGGAATCTCGAACCAAGGATGATCCCGACCTCTATCATCCCCTTCCCCGCTTGAAAAGTTCGAATCTTTTCCCAAGTTTTTGTTTCAGATCAGAGATGTGGTTGGAGGCCGGCCATGGAGAGGGAGACTGAACTCCCAAGCCACACCGCCTCCTCGTCTTCCTCGTCGTTTCCGCCTCCAGGTTCAGAGTTGCTCCGCCAGTTGCAGGCCGTGTTCAAGCGCCACCGCCCTCTCTCTGGTTTGTGCTCTGTGGTCCCCCTCTTTTTTCTTGCCCTAAACGGTTATCGTTTTTTTCACAATTTCAATTTTATCGGAATCTGTTGGTTTAATGCAGAGAACGCTCGGTTGAGCGGTCTGCAAGCAAGGCGTTTGATGGGCGCGGCACCGGAGGCGAAGGACGAGGCGGCAGCTCCTCGTCTTGAATCGGGCGGGGAGGGCTCTATCAGTTCTCGGCCAGTCATTGGCACCACCGCCGAAGAGGAGTTGAGCCTCGGGCGTGCTCCCGTTCATCAGACGAGAATGGGGGCTGACACCGCTTCTGAGTTCAAGTCCAAACAGTTGGTATCGTCTGAAGTTGGCTTGGTTCAAGTTGAGGAAAGGGAGCAGTTGTCTTCTTCTGAAAAGGTGGATATTTCCAGTTCCAGAGCACTTCCTCAGAGTAAGAGTTATAACTGTTAAGCATGTGTCTTCGTACGTGCCTTCTATTTTTCAGAAGAGTTGTTTGAATGGTTCAGATTCTAATATGCTTAATTTGATTGGCCATTCGAGAAGTGCAAGTCTAATGGTGTACAGGAAGTCTAGTTTTGACGCTTTTATGTTGCAATTTTTATTGTTATATAAGTTAGTTGTCTGTTGAAATATTGTGGAGGACTAACAGTTCCTCAGTTGCAGAGAACAAATACATTTTGGATAGTGAAGTATACACTGGTGGCATCGTTAATCAAGACGAGTTTCGACGAAGAAATTCTCAGCAGGAAGAGATACCTGATGTGAGTACTCTGTTAGCAAAGAAGGACTTGTTTACTACTGGAGGATCATCATGTTCCACTGCCACTTGTTTGAGCTCTATATCTGCACCGATGTTGAGCTCCTTCCATGCCCATAGTTCATCCGAGACAAGAGAAAAATTTAATATCTATAGTCGACCAAAAACGGAGAAAAGTTCCGTTGTAACGTTCCAATCCAGAATATCTAGCCAGATGCCTGAGTCGACTCAGGTCTCTGCCTCAGCTCCTGAAGCTTCAGTGGTAACTCACGAAGTGAACGCTTCAAAGTTCCAGAATTTGATGAAAAAGGAAGTTGGCAATTCCAAAGCAGTTCATTTGGATGATAAATATGCAAAAGGTCAACAAGCCCTTGGCAGTGATTTACAGTCTCAAGTTTTAGCATCCAAAAGTTTGACTTCTAATTCAGTCGTTGATACTTCAAAGCCAATTAAGCCAGAGAAGGATACTCGTAAGAAGAACCACAATTCAGACGTGTTTTTCAAAGTAAATGGGAAACGTTATCAGAAGTTAGGCAAGATAGGAAGTGGGGGGAGCAGCGAGGTACACAAGGTTATATCCTCCGATTGTACAATCTACGCACTTAAAAAGATCAACCTCAAGGGTCGCGACTACTCTACAGCTTATGGTTTTTGTCAGGAAATTGAATATTTGAAAAAGCTTAAGGGAAAGTCTCATATTATTCAGCTGATTGATTATGAGGTATAGATACATTATTTGGCCGATGGTTTTTATAAATATGTATTCCTGTCTAGTTCTCTACTTTGATATTTCTTTTATATATCAAAGCTGTTGGATATTGTTGTGATAAATATTGCTGTATATGAGTTTGTTATAGTGTTGCTAGGTTAGTTATGTTATTGTTTAGGATATTGTCAGGTGAGATATCACAGAGATATCTTAGTTGTAAATATTAGTTGTAGTTCCTTAGATCTTGTATATGGTTGTAACTGTTTTGTATATAAGGTTATACTAATTGAATTCGGGGTGACTCATGTTTTGAGTCACCTGTTTCTAAATCTAACGGGGTGACTCATGTTTTTGAGTCACCTGTTTCTAAATCTAACATGGTGTCAGAGCAGTTTTCGATCTATTGATTATTGTCTCCCTGCTGTCCCTCTGCACATCTTTGGCATGTGCGAACTCTTTGTTTTTCGCCATTGAGTGTGGAATACTATCACACCCTGGTGCTGCCCTTTTCTTGTTAGATCTGTGACTCCTTGTTCCTTCTTGTTGTTTTGCTTCCTTCCTTTTCCTTACATGTAGTTGAGTTGATTAGGATTCCCACTTATTTCCTGATTGGTGGAAGCTGTGTACCATTTAACGATTCCATATCTTGACAGCAAAGGATAAACCTATGACTCCTTCATCTGATACATCTGCCATCTCAATAGCTTAACTTCTCAATAGTTCATCAATCACTTCTTCCAGGCAATCTGGATCTAAAAACTATCTTCCTTGGTCTGTCACCATCAAGACTTTTCTTGTTTCAAAGGAAAAGCTTAAGTATATCGAGGAAGGGAAACCAGATAGTGCAAGTTCTATTTGGGCAAAGGAGGATGTCCGAGTAAGGTCCATGCCGTGGAATAGCATGGAGCCCCATGTAAGCTGTCATGTGATGTTACTCCCTACTGCCTACACTCTCTGGATGTCAGTTGAAGAAACCTATGGTCATTAAGGCAACATACCGAGGATCTATGAGGTGTGTGAAGATATATTTCTCACCAAGCAAGGTAATAGACCTCTTCATGAACATTATAATTTTGTAAAATCCAAATGGGAGGAATTCAATTTATATCATCCATTTACTGGAGATCTCACAACCTGGAAACGCCAAAGGGAAGAGTTGAAGGTTATCTCCTTCCTTGCTGCTCTTGGTCCACAATATGAATCTGCCAAGAATCAACTCTTGACAGGGGCTGATCTGCCTACCCTTAATGCTTCATTCTTCCGGTTGTCTAGGATGTTTGTGGAAGAAAATTAATCAGAAGAACCTGATAGTGGAGTAGTCATGACAGTTGCCACCTTTCCCAAACCTAGTTATACAAGGGGAAGGGGCAGAGGTCGTGGCTCACTAAGAAGAAAAGGTCATGTGGTTGGCAAGGTTGACACTTGGCAGTGTGATTTCTGCCAAAAACCAGGGCATACTGAGGATAAATGCTGGAGCAAACATGGAAAACCAAAGTGGGCTACCAAGAATGAATCTACTCCAAAGTATTCCTCCACAGCAAGTGCTACCACAAGTGCTCTTACTGTTGATTTGATTACTACACCTGAGAATGTCACACTCAGCCATGAAGACTTTGATCACTTACTCAATTTGGCTTATGGAGACATTCAGGTATTTCTTCCAATTCCCATTCATCACAGGTTAAATGGTTTGTGGACTCAGGTGCTACAGATCATATGGTTAGTACTCCTCATCAGTTTGTTACATATGCAACCTTTCACAAGCCACTGTTTGTCAGCCTTGCTAATGGAAGTAAAGTCCCAGCCTATGGAAAAAGAAGTGTCTACCTTAATCAGCATTTTTACCTTCATGATGTTCTCCTAGTTCCAGCATTTCTCATGAACCTGCTATCTGTTAAGAAGGTATGTTCTATTGGCTTTTGTAAGGTTATGTTCAGTTCGATTGGGAGTGTGTTTCAGGATACAAGAAGCAAGAGGGAGATTGGTCGTGGCTTGAGTGATGACAACCTCTACTACCTATATCCTGTTGAACATGTGTCTTCAAAAGCTGGTCTGGAGTCATCCAGCGCCCTTGAGTGACATGTTAGGCTAGGTCATCCACGTTTGAATAAACTCAAGCTGATGATTCTTTCCTTACAAAGTGTTTATCAGCTTGAATGTGAGTCCTGTGAATTGTCTAAGCATAGTCGTACTTCTTCTTCTTTATGTTCTAGAGCTAGGTCAAATAAGCTTTCGAATTAATTCATTTAGATGTTTGGGGACCTTTATCAGTTCCTAATCAGGGTCGGTTTAAATATTATGTATTGTTTGTGGATGACTGCAGTAGTATGTTATGGTTGTACTTGATGAATGAGATGAGAAAGGAAAGAAGTTTTTTCAATGAGTCTGTCTTTTATGAATGAGATATGAACACAATATTCATGCATTCTTAAAACATTTTGTTCTGATAAAGCCTTAGAATATACGTCATCTCACTTCAAGCAATACTTTGAGTCAAGAGGTATTATTCATGAAACCTCATGTGCATATGCTCCCAATCAAAATGAAGTTGCCAATGTAAGCACAGACACCTTTTTGAAGTCACAAGGTGTCTTATGCTTCACATATCTGTTCCAAAACACCAATGGCCAGCAGCCCTTCTCACAGCCTGCTATTTAATAACGCGTACCATTTAACTTCTTTTCCCAAATCAGCCCTTGTTCTCTCTTAATCCAAAGACCTTCAGCTGTTTGTGTTTTGTGCACATTTTGCCTACTAGAAGAGATAAACTATCTGCCAAATCATTAAAGTGTGTTTTCCTAGGGTATTCTTGACATCAAAAGTGATACATATGCTATAATCCTAGCCTCAAGAGAACATTTGATACTGTAGATTTCAGCTTCTTTGAAAATGTGTCATTTTACTCTTCAACTACTTTGAAGTCTCTAGTGTCGCCTCCACCACTTCCTGTGTCTGCCTTAGATGTGCCTACTCTTTGCCTAATGATGATCTGCCACATATAGCACCTTCTCGCAGATTTGTAGATCCTCCTTTGGTATACACTCATAGACGTAAAGAGGATTCTATCACTGCCATGGATTAGCCTTGCCCTACTTCTCCTAACTTAGGTGTGGAATATATTACCTCCATTGTCCATGTTAACACTGTAGCTCTAAGTAATCCGAAATGGAAGAATGCTATGGATGAGGAGCATTCTTCTCTTCAAAGAAATCAAACTTGGCAATTGGTGGATTTTCCTTGAGGTAAGAATGTGGTTGGCTGTAGATGGGTTTTCACTCTTAAGCTTAAATCTGATGGTAGTTAGGATAGATTCAAGGCTAGGTTGTTCGCCAAGGGGTATAGTCAAACTCCTGGACTGGACTACAATGACACCTTTTCACCTGTGGCAAAGCTGAATTCCGTCAAAATTCTCATCTCCTTGGCTGTCAACCTTGACTGGTCTCTTCATCAATTGGATGCTATGATGCATTTCTTCATGGAGATCTAAATGAGGAGGTGTATTTCCAGCAACCTCCTGGGTTTGTTGCTGAGGGGGAGTCTAGCAACAAGGTGTGTAGACTTCTAAAATCTATTTATGGCTGAAAACAATCCCCTAGAGTTTGGTTTGAAAAATTCAGCACTACTCTATTAGAATTTGGGTTCGTGAGATGTCTTTCAGATTATTCTGTGTTTATTTAAAGCACCTTGAGGGTTGTGTAGTTTTAATAATATATGTGGATGACATAGTTTTGTCTGGAAGTGATGGATGTAGCATTGAAGAAACTAAAGAATGGCTGAAGTCGAAGCTCCATCTCAAGGACCTGGGACAACTCCATTATTTTCTTGGCATTGAAGTTTTGAGAACTCCACATGGCAGTCACTTAAGTCAGAGGAAATATGTGCTGGACATGCTAAAAAAAACAAGTACAAGGATGCAAAACCAGTAGATTTACCTTTAGAAACAGGTGTTAAATTGAATCCTGATGAAGGGGTGCTCCTAGAGAATGTGAGCAGGTATAGGAGACTTGTTGGAAAACTAATATACTTAACTGTGACCGGACCTGACTTATCTTTTGCGGTAAGCTTAGTTAGTCATTTCATGCAGCATCTTAGAAAGCCCCACTGGAATGCAGTGATGCGTATTTTAACGTACCTCAAAGGTAGCACTGGAGAAGGTCTTTTATATGCAAAACATAAGTTGAATAGTCCTTTGGAGGTTCAGGGTTTTGCTGCTGCAGATTGGGCCGATCCCCATCTGATCAAAGGTTAACATCTGGTTATTGTATAAAAATAGGAGGAAATATGGTTGTGTGGAAGAGCAAGAAGCAAATTGTTGTTGCAAGATCCTCAGCAGAAGCAGAATACAGGGTTGTGGCTAAGGCAACCACTGAATTGATTTGGATTAAATTGTTTGTCAAAGAATTAGGTTTTTCACTATCTAACGCAATGTCTCTTTGGTGTGATAAGAAAGCAGCTATACATATTGCTACCAACCCTATTCTCCATGAGAGGACTAAGCATATTGAATCAGATTGCCACTTTATTCGAGATAAAGTGAAGGAAAAAGTTATCACGTTGGAGTAATCACATTGGCAACACAACTTGCAGATATGATGACCAAAGTTTTAACTGGTGTTCATCATCGACGGTTAAGGTGGAAGCTATGTTTGTTACTACTCCCTCATAGCTTGAGGGGGAGTGTTAGATATCATTGTGATAAATATTGTTGTATATGAGTTTGTTACAGTGTTGTTAGGTTTGTTATGTTATTGTTTAGGATATTGTTAGGTGAGATATCACAGTGATGGTTCCGCAAATCTTGTAGATGGTTGAAACTGTCTTGTGTATAAAGTTACACTAATAGAATTCGAGGAGACTCTTGTTTTTGAGCCACCTGTTTCTAAATCTAACAGAAGGTTTTATAATGCTTTAGGTAGCTTGTTTTTGGAAGATCAATACTGAGATATTAGATAATGCTCCAATTTCTTGATAATTGCTAAATGCTGACATCAATGACCTTCACGATGCCTTTTAACTTCCTTTTGCATCTTAGCAAGTATTAATTAAATTTTTTTAGTTAATTACCTGTGGTTTTTTTCTACTAATATTCCAGCTACTAAAGAATTTTGCTCCTGGCCCTTTCTTATGTCCAGGTTTGTTGATCAGCATATGTGTTCTGATGAGTGTGAATCTATGTTGAGTGGGTGCATCCTCTAATTTGTCATGTCTCCTAACTTTGTGGTTCCTATTCAAGGAATGATGGCTCTAATTTTTTATGCCAGGTGACAGATAAAACATTGCTAGAAGCAGTTATTGGTGGTTCAATGGCTGCAAATGACGGTAAGTTTAGGGCTGATGGATACATCTACATGGTGCTTGAGTACGGTGAGATTGATCTAGCACACATGTTATTGCAAAAGTGGAGAGACATGAACAGCTCTAACTCAAATTTGGATGAAAATTGGTTACGTTTTTATTGGCAGGTATGCTTATTTTTCATGGTCGTGTTAGGACAGAAGACTTTATTAAGCTTTATGTTGCTTGGGGCCTTAATAAGCCAAATATTTCGGACTCAAAGCAACTTTTTTTTGTATGATTTGGAATTACTGCTATGTGTTTATCTAACATATGTCTTAATTTGTGGAGGAATACAATGGGAATCTCAGACGAGTGATTCAAGATAGAAGAACCTTGGGTGGAAGAAGAGATAATCTTGGGTGGAACAAGAGGGGTGATGAACATAATAATGACTTCAGTATTTATGTCATTATTCAATTAAAAAAACTTGTTTACAATGCTGAAATATTTTATATTTGCCTACTTACTCTAGGGATTCCTAGTTTATTTGATTCTCTGAACTGAATTATATTTAATTCTAAAATTACAAATATTTTTTAAAATACAAAAATTATATTGAATCTATGTAACTAGCAGAAAAAACTGTGATATGCGTAATTGCTGATATGCTCCTGCCTCACCAATTTATACCCATGTTCTTTGTATTAGTCTAGGATAAGGCTGATTCTTGTTTAATGTATCTGGAATCGAATATACTTTATTTCTTAGAATTTCGGTGCTATTTGTTAATTTGTGAAAAATATGCTGCACTAAAGTGTGGTTTTGATCATAATTTGTTTTAAACGTAAACAATTTCACAGGAGCTGAAAGATTAACATGTTAGCAATAACGATGATGCAGATTCTGCGTAGTGGTGGTGTGAGGAAATTGATTAAAAACAAGGGGAGGGAGAATTAGCGAGGAAATGACTGCATACAGAATAAACGAGATTGCTAAAATTTAATAACTGCCGGAGGACTCAAGTAAGATGTAAATGACTAGAGTTTTACTTGTTGTCTATGAATAGGTGGTATTTAAATCGGTTTTAGTGCCCTGATGGTTTCAGAAAACTGGTATTGTCGTTTGTTAGGGGATACAACGGGTGATCTGTCTTAGCATTCTTGAGATTTTTGAGGGAGCAGGATTTGTTTTTATGTTATACAATATTTTTAGAAAAATCATGGGGCTATTTATTTGTGCTTCAAGTTAATTTCTGTGTTCTAGCTTTTCCACTTCATACTGTTGGAAAATGCCTTTTTTTTGCAGCAAATACTTTTAGCCGTAAATACAATACATGAGGAGAGGATTGTACACTCAGACTTGAAGCCTGCTAATTTTCTACTTGTCAGAGGTTCATTAAAATTGATTGATTTTGGTATTGCCAAAGCTATAATGAGCGACACCACAAATATTCAACGCGATTCGCAGGTTTGATTCCTTATTTTTTTTTGTGATTAATAAATTAAGGTAGAATTATTTTTCAGCTAGTGAACTATTTTATATGGAGCATGTTATTGCCTCCAGGTTGGTACGTTAAATTACATGTCACCGGAAGCATTTATGTGGAATGAGCAAGATGCAAGCGGTAACACCATTAAGTGTGGTAGGCCATCTGATATATGGTCCCTTGGCTGTATTCTATATCAAATGGTATACGGACGCACACCATTTTCCGAATATAAGACATTTTGGGCCAAGTTCAAGGCCATTACTGATCGTAACCATCAGATTAAATTCGAAGCTGTGTCCAATCCATGCCTAATTGATCTGATGAAGAGATGCTTGGCCTGGGATAGAGATGCGAGATGGAGGATCCCTCAGCTTCTGATGCATCCGTTTCTTAATCCACCTGTTCCTCCTCATTTAGAGCATTCACGGTCTTACCACGTGAAATTGCTAATGGAGATAGCCGATGCTTACAGTAACAATCGGGAAGTTTATGGCCTTTGTTCTAAGATTCAGACGATCATAGCAAACCTTGAAGAAGGTTAGGTTGCCTAGTGCAATAAATTTTGTATGTATATATATATATATACACGCTACTTATTTTCCTAACGTATAAGAGAAGGATGGCTGTCCATTGATAATCTGACAACTTCACTATTTTTAGTAAAGCAAGATTTGTTAATCGTTTACTGAACTTCTTTGAAAAAAATTTGCAGAACTATTCAAAAACACTTATTATAAATAGTATTCAACAATCGCTACCGTGTTGGAATATATAGAAAATAGATAGACTTTAATAAAGGCATACCCATGTGGGATATATATATATAGATTTTGAGGTGTGCAGGTAACATACCTTATTGATAGTCATTGGATCAAAATTCAGTGGTCATTAATCATCTCCGCCTTATTTCCCCCCCACCACTCCCTCCCCCACTTTCCCGTTGCTCCCGCCCCGTAACCTGCAGGGCCACCTTGAGGAAGAGTTGATAGTGGCAGAAAGGTTGTTGGTGGGCGGGGTAGAGCTATAAAAATAGAGGAGAGGGGGCGATCGTCGATAAGGAAGAAATAGGGGAGACTTGATAGTAATTTCGTAATAAAAATTTGATTCTCCTAACTTGAGTCAAAATTATAAAATAAATTTAAAAAAATATAAAAAAAACTTGATTGGTTGCAAGGTGGTGGCAGCAGCATCGTTGGCTAGCAAAACAAGGGAGAAGGTAGGGGAAATGAAATGTGTTTAGGTATGGGGGTAGTTTTATAATAAAAATTTTATTCTATCCCGATCAAGTCAATATTACGAAATATTTTTTTAAAAAAAAATAAAATAATTTTATAAGAAAACTTACTCGCTCCTTAATATAGTTAATAATTTTGCTCTTAAAAATATTAAAAAATTTAGTAAAATGTAATAGTTTTCGAGGTGACGCCAATCCTCCCTGCTCCCCTTTGAGCCTACTGTCCGGTCGCGGCCGCGGTTGGACGGTAGTGTCGAGGGGGAGTGGGGATGAGGGCGTCTATGGTGGGGCGCGGACTACTAAGGTAGGGCAGGGTTGGTCAAGGTAGAATGTGGCACGACAGTGGGTGGCAGTAAATTTTTTTTTTATATTAGGCTTACAATCACTTTACCTTTATATATATATTAAAATAATTTTTGCGGAGAGGCCAAATATATAAATATATTTTTGGATATGGGTATGGGTTTTGATTTTCCTGCATTCGAGTGTGTCATTTGGCCTAGATTAGGTGTATACCTTGTGTATATGTAATGAATTGGATGTTAATTTGAGGTAGTCATTTCCAATGACTTGATCGTAAACCGATTCGACAACAAATGTTTCTATCTAATTCTAGGATTTTTTATTAATCGAAGTCCAAGCGCAAGCATACAGCCCAGCAGGGGCTATTAGAGCGCACAATTCATACTATACCTTTGATGTACTAAATCTTTATTTTGTCTAAAACTTTTTAAGAGCCTTTTTTGTTGTTATAAAATTATATAAAAAAATGAAAACTTTAGAGGTTAAAAATTTTCTTATGGGTAGATATTCTTAAATTTAGTTAAAATTTTTTTATTTTCAGTAAATGCAGGTATATGTAAAAATTTTATAAAATAATATTTTATTATAAAAAATATAAAAAATTTAAAAATTTAAAATAATCATAAGAAAGAAATATTTTATTTTTACCCTATTTTTAAACTATTTAAATATAGACAAAAATTTAAAATTTCCGTGTTATTTTATTTCATTGTATTTTTATTTATACTATTTTCATGCCCAACAAAACAAACACTAAACAAAACAAACACTAAGTATAAATATAACAAATTATGCTATGACCGGGTCTCTCAAATAATTCAATTGAATAAGAAACTACTATGCTACTTAATCCATACACTACCAAGCTAATTGGATTTCAGAAAATTTCCATTGCATGAGATAGCAGAACAGCAAGGTTTTATTGGATCATCTGGTTCACACTAATGAGGTGCCAATATGGATTCAAAAGTGAACACTACTGGCACTTTCAGATGCTGCGAATTAGAAGTGGCAATAGAAAACTGATTATTATGACTGGGTGGGCATTTTAACAAAGACGAAGGTGGTGCAATCCCCCAAATGGAAAGAAGCATCAGACTAGGAACCATCGGCCCTCTTGTTGCCTTAGCCGGGGTATTCTTCCTTGCAGAAAGAAAATTTTTGCTTCAACAACCCTCCTTCTCAGCCTTCTTTCTTCATCAAGTTCCATTTATCATAGCACTCCCCTGTTTTGTGAGTCACAAGCACTTCACCCCCTTCCATCCTCAAAAGCGCCCTGCCATTGCCGAAGAACACCTTCACCAGTCGCTTGTTAAGCCTGCAACCCAAACAGACAAAAACAGGTGCCCAGACAGACAACAAAATGTAGAATGAAAAAGCAAAAAAGCTAGGAAGGAATGAGAACTCACTCGATCTGCAGGTAGTTCCCTCTGTATCGGAAACCAACGTGGGGGAAGTTGTAGACAATCCGATCGAACCGTTGGGTTCTGAGGAAGATATGGTCAGCCATCTTGGCTGCGTCGATCCCATGTAGAACCAGGCCGCCCATCTCTTACAACCTTCCCATGGTTTCAATTGCATGGTTGTACTTACTCTCCGAAGACTACTTTCATCCATGGTGGCAAAAATCGAATTGGAATTTGAATCCATTTTCAAGGGAGAGAGTGCTTCGGATCAAATCGGTTTAAATTAGTTAAAGAATTGGTTTAGTTGAATTGGTTTAATTTATTATATATAATAATTTGATAACTTATAATATAAATATATAAAAATTAAGTATTGATGTAATTTTGATAAAATTGTATTTATTATATTTTATGGTATTTTTTATATTTTTTTAAAACTATTTAAAATTAATTATTATTTTTTACTCAATTCAGAATAGAATAAACTTTTAATTACGAAAATGTCACCACAACGTCCCTTCTTCCCTTGCCCCTATCGTCGCCGGTGTCCCCCCCTCCCCCCCCCCCTCCCACCCTCCCCTACCTCCCCCCGCTTCCTCCACCCCACCTCCCCCCGCCTCCTCTG
>JAVDBV010081246.1:0-28135 GCA_032619315.1 Piper longum | reverse complement strand
TGGGAAGCTAGGGTTGAGTGTATGGTTCAGATCTTGCCACGTGGCACGATCTGGATGCTCGACGGCTCGTGGCCTAGTTGGACCCACCTATGGGTACATGCACTATAGATATGGCGGCAAGTTCAGATCCAGACCGTCCGAACTCGAAACCGACTCGAGTCCTGAAATTGACTCTATAGGAGGGAATCGGGGTAAGAATGCTAAATGGGCCTCGAACACTGAACTCAATCAAACTGGGCCCACAGGGGCATAAATCGAGTGATCTAAATTTCCTATGATGCATGCAAATGATGTACCCATAAAATCCCAAACGGATACTAAAAGGCGCAACGACCTAAATCTAGGCCTAAAATCCTGTCTAATACATACAAACAAATCTATATACCTTAGTATACAATGATAACTCGTAATCTTATAATTTGCATGTCGGGCATACTCAGCCTCCATAACATGTTCATACGGCCATTTAGGCCCATACTCATAATCTGAAACTAATTTGGCTCGATCTCGCTCAAACCAACTCAATACTGACCCAAATAGGGAAAACTTAAATAGGGTAAAACCCTAACCCAAAAATAGGATTTTACACACCCTCTCAGTATCACAAGTGCATAATAAGTCGTCTTGCGCCACTGCGCCCTGTCACCTCTTTCGGCATGGGGGCAAGTGTTTTAAAGGTGCTGCCCTGTGTTGGACTGAGTGAATTCTTTGACCCCAGTTACACTTAGCGCATGGTAGTTGAATGTGAGCTCAAGCCGACCAAGACTCCCACATACTTTTTTTTTTTAATTATTGCCCCGTGTCGGGACTCTCACATAGTAATTTTTAAAGGTGTTGCCCCATGTCGAGACTCCAACATAGTAATTTTTCAAGGTGTTACCCTGTGTCGAGACTCCCATATAGTAATTTTTTAAGGGTGTTGCCCCCTGTCGGGACTCCCACGTAGAAATATATAACATTTCAAGTAATTATACGGACCTGAAATTTTGTTGAGGCCTATGACACGCAATCATAATAAGAATGAAAGTTCTCTAAAGTCTTCCCTTTGTAAGTCAAATGTGTTCACAAACTATCCAGAGGATGTTTCATTTAACATCAACAGAATTTTCTTTCATATAGATGAATAAGTTTAGAATTCAAAAAGTCACTATATTAATTTAATGGAAAAGTATGTAATCACACATAACTATACCAGTTATTTGTATGATAACGAAAAGGTAAAAGAACTAACTATTGAGTTAAAGAAATTATCCATAAATATTATTTTACCGGTACTCAAAAGTTTATAATTGATTATTTATGATATTGATTCTTAAAAATTAATTTAATTAAATATTATTTATTGTTCAATCTTAATATTTACAAAATCTTAAATAAAATAAACTTTTTTTTTTGGGTTTTAAAATCTCCCCAGCTTGGAAATTTTTGTCCTCAAAAATATAATAAGGAAAAAAATTAGGATTTTACAATCTTTCTAGTTTGGGGATTTTTGTCCTAAAAAATATATAGGGTTATGGGAAATTTACTCATTTATCTATTTTTTATTATCATATTTTAGGCATTTCTTCACTAATACGTTGGTATAGTTGTATCTATAGCTCTATAGAGGTTATTTAAATATCTTCACATTTTCTTTAAACAAATTATTTTAAAAAATCACGATTTACAATATTTTTTTTTTCTTAATTTAAGCATTGCCACTCATATGCATAGCTAAGGTGGAGCACATTGTCCCATGATACTATTATCCATATTGCACAGATGTCCCACACCACCCATACTACCTAGATAACATCGCTAATTGTAAAGGCGTCTCATATACGCTCATTGGTTTACGTCTCACGTGCACCTATCATGACACATAAGTGACACACCCATAATTACTTACCATTTAAAATAATAAAAATTAATTCTATAAAAAAATGATGAATGTTTTTATATAAACAAATTTTTTTTTACCCTTGGGATAGTGGACTTTTATACTTTCAACAAGGTCAAAATTGATTTGCATTGTTCTATATGAAACACAGCTCTGATACCACCTGTAACGACCCGCCTGATCAAATGGGCTAAAATTGGACCAGTGGGCCTTGACACTCAACGGTTGGGTGAAAATGTTTCCACATACTATCCTATAGGCCAACATTATAAACAAAACCCACTAAGGTAGGGCTAAGGTACTGGGAATAGTATTCCTAGGCTACACACCAATTTGAGTGTCGTTACTGGGCATGGACACTCCAAATAGTCCTGGGAAAGATGGTGTAGTTAGCCAACATAGTCTCCTTGAATCTAGTAAGATTTCAGGTCTAAAACTCTAAGAGTTTGTACCAGAGTGGACATATAAATGAGAGGTAGCAGCCAAGTCATTTCGGAGCTACGTGGACCTATTTGGCTTGGAAAACTCTTAACTTAATCTGCAGAGCAAAAATCTCCCAAATTTTATTATGGAATTACAAGGACCCTGCCTAAGGTTTGGAAGAAATTTCATCACCATTTTACTATGGTTTCAGGTTTTCCAACCATAATTAAAGAACTAGGGTTTTACCCTGTGTGTTCCTGCACTCTCTAAAAGCTTATTACGATAACCACATAAATGAGTTTTAATTAGTGCCAAATTTTACAAGTTTTCAATAGAAAACTATGGACTCCTTATGTAATTTTTAAAAATTTTATTAACCACTTTTAGTTAGCTGAACATGGAGGACAAATTTAGAGTAGGGCAAAGCTGATATACACAACAGTGAACACACCGACAACTAGTAGTTTTGTTCATGCTCTTTAAGTGGTTATTTTTGTGTGGTAAATTTGCCAGACTAAGCCAACACATATATCTACAAATATGAAAAATATTGATATCAATGCAACCTATATTAGGGTGGAAAAGTTTTGAATGAGGCCGTCAGGTCACAAGGAGCATGAAAGCGGCCATCTTTTGCCAAGTGTGGCACCATTAGATGGCCATAAATATCATAACATACAAAGTGATCAACATAAAAGTTGTAGATCTCAAGACAAATATCATAGAAAATATATTACCTTCAACACAATATATTAATTTTACACTAAAAATATGCATGTAAATGACACTAGAACACTAAAAAATACTTTATCTTTTTTTATACACATGCAAAATGAAATGATTTTTAAGCATTCTATTTCCTAACATACAGATACATATGACAAATGCCAATAAAAGGCAAACAAACAAGCATGCATACGAACAACAACCACAAACACATAAAAGTGGCAAAAAGAACACGGTTTTACCGCAAATGGCTATAGGGGAGGTCTCTTGAGGCACCCAACCCAAGACCTACCACCCTAGGTGTTTGGCCAATCTCAGAAAGGTTAAGAGAGGTGGGGAATGGCTGGAGATGAAAAGAAGAAACCAAGGAGGAAGGGAATGGTTGAAGGAAGAAGAAGCAAAGGGGTGGAAATGAATGGAGAAGGGGGCTTTTATAGAAATGGGAAGAGCCTCCAGCGCAAGGGCGTCTTTACAATGGCCTCTACAAGCCTGACCTTGGACAACGGGAAACACATGCATGTGAGCTGCTAAACTAAACCACATGCAAATTCAAGCCAACTCTAACGCGCAACGGCGTTAGTGTAGCGCCTTTGAGCCAGAGGAAAGGGGGGATTCCAAATTTTGGGTACAACGCCCCTGCACCAAAACCTTGATCCTAGCAAGGTTGGGAGAGCACCTTTGTGCCAAGTACAAGTTGCGCACACTTAGGGTTTCACCCTAAGGTGGCCCGGGAAACTTCGGGAACTGTGCTGCAGGTCCCACAAGAGCTAGGATCAATAAAAAATGTTCAAACACACGACAAATACACTCTAGACTCAAGGGGAACTTAGTTCTAATATCTAACTAGAATCGACTCAACCAAACCAAAAATAAAAAGATCAGACATGTAGCGTCTAACTAGGGTACAGAAACCAAAGGAGGCTAAGGCAAGGAAAACACGTATCATACCATACACGAATCATGGCAAGAAGGGGTCGGACTACACCAATGCAATTCGGGTAACGATAGAACTGACTTGAAAATCCTTGAGCAAATGGCCGGAGTTTACATGAGGATAACAGAACAACTATACTGAATCTTCTTCTTAGTGCATATGAGTTATGGAAGGCTAGAAACCAACTACTTCATGGCCAAACTGCACATGTAAAATTGGAAGAAATTATTAGTTTAAACTTCCATTGTAGAGAACAAAATTTGTTTACTCAAGCTCATTTTCAGCACAACATGTTATTTAATAGCTTTAATTTTTATATTTGTATTGATGGAAGCTTTATTTCTGCAAATGATATAGTTGGTTAGGGCTATGTTATCTATGACTCTAACGGATATGTTTATCTCACAAACTATGGTCCCTTATCAGGATACAAAGGACTAGGAGAAGCAGAAGTAAGAGCCCTCCTTCAAGTTCTTACATATGCTCAACAGGCAAAGCTGTCCAATATTTTGATACTTAGCAAAATTACAGTCTCCTAAATCTGACTGTACACTATGGTATAACATTTCCGTGGTTATGCTATGCAAGGACATCTTAAGTAACTTAAACGCATCTGTTAGATGGGTTCAGAGAAGTCTAAGCCTGACTGCCCATAACTTAGATAACTATGGGCGTGAGTACAGCTATTTCTACTTAAAAAGGATCGATGAATGTCAAAAGATCAAACATCAACTTGATATCTGATATCAATATTCCCTTTGATGTACTTATATTTATCCTACTTTTTAGAGACAACCCTTGTCTTGAGATAGTGGCGAACATGGTAACAAACACAATAATGCAATCATACTTCATGGCATTCATTAAATTCTACTAGGCGTTGGGTCTCAAACCTCAAATGTAGTCAGAGGGCAAACTTGGTGCACATGAAAAGTCACAACCAAGGGCGACAAAAGTTAGTTGAAAATATGAGTGTAAGATCCCCCCTATATATAATACCTAGGCAGGGTAAAATTCAATATATTAGTGAAGATGATGTTTAGGATTTTTAATTTGGAAAAATACTTTTGAATAGATAACTAAGCTCATCAACTTGTACTAATTGGGTCAAGGCCTTTACAAATAGTAAAGCCAATCTATTCCGTATTAGATGGTGGTCTAGCCTAAATGTGGGTTAGGCTCTTAGCCACAAATCGGATATAAGAATTATAAAAATGAAATTTTTTCACTTAAAATTAACCCTACATCTAGTATCTTTTAGGGTAAGATCTAATGTATTAATATGAATGGATTAATAATATAGAGAAAATGGTGTTACTTTATGTTTTAAAATTAATATTTAATGTTAAAGGTGTAATTTAATATTCAATTAGGATTGTGAAATTAAATTGGATTTCAAAATATTTAAATTTAATAAAAATTAAATTATTTTTATTATTATTATGTTTCTTATATTTGGAATCTATGCATAATTTTGGGTGCTTACATGGTAATTTTAAAATGGTCTTACAAAGCATTTTCATTCTAAATTCTTATCTAAATAAGATTATCTTTATTTTAAATGACTTAAAATATAAGAAATTTTTTATTCTAATTTAAAATGATTTTTTCCTTTAGTTAATTTCAAATTTTGAATTGGATTACTATTTTAAGATGGAATTTGTAAATTGACTCTGTACTTCAATTGAATTTTAACTTGAAATACAATTCCCAACAATGAAAAGGTGAATGCCAAAAAATACATGTAAGAAGATCAAATCAAATAAATTAATTGAAATACCAATATTTCAATTTATAGAATTTATTTTTTTAGATTTGGATTTCATTTTAAAACAAGATTCACTTTTAAATAAGAATATTTATGTAAATATTGTGTTTTTAAATGGATATCATTTTAATTTTGGTCCATTTCTAAGTTAAATGTCAATATTTTAATTTGAATTCAAGCATCTAAAATTCCGTTGATTTTTTAATTTAAAGGATGATTATTCATCTGCTTCTCATGTTCTGTTTTAAAACTAACTAGTATCTAATTATATAGAGCCTCAATAAAAATTATAATTTAATTTTAAAAGTTGATGTAGTAAAATTAAAGCATGCCCCGCGTTTCGTGGGCGTTTACACTTTGTATTTAAATAGAGTTTATATATATATAAATATATATATATATAAACTCTATTTAAATACAATCAACGCTTTATCAATTTTTTTTCTTTCAAAGAACGGCCAACTACCCCTTCTTCTCCCTCAGCCATAGAAAACGGAGCCAATACTGCTTTTCGTGCAGCTTTAATCTAAAATGCTTTTGCTTTACACTCTAAAATGGCATGCCACTATTCCCCAATGCATCCCCTTGTATTCCCACTGGTTTTAATCTTTTTCCACAATTTTTTTTCTACCAAAGTGTCAAAGTCTCCAACTAGACCATAGCTTGCTGCAAATACAACTCTTGAGCTGGCAGCTGATGACATTTGATTTCCAAACCAAGCTTTCACCAAGCATCTTGTATTATGCCCATATGGGTCAAGACATGCCTTCCAGTGTCATCAGAAACTTGGCAATGATAATGGAAGCCAAATGAACAAGTTGCCAACTTCCAACAAACGAATAAAAAAAACATTTGGAGAATTTACTAATATGTATATATATATATATATATATATATATGCTAATGACAACTTGGCATGGTTCTGTTACTGGTCTAAGACTATGTATTCGACAAAACAGTGGATTCTTCATTCAATGGGTGCGCTTTTTCAGTGGAAATGAGGTCAATCAGCATAAAACGCAGGAAAAATGAAGATGGTTGATAAACATTTGTGGGTTTTCAATTTTCAAGTTTCAACTCTACCACAGACCACTCCTGGCCATATGTCAAACTAAACTCATGGGTATGATTTTGTAACATCCCATATTGGTTCAACCACAAACCAAACCGAAATATTGATTTAAAATTATTTTACTTCATCCTCAATTTGATAGAAGACAACCTAACACCCATAAGATCGACTGTCTTAAAAGACAATTTTTACCAATAAATCAAATGAAGGAATGAAATGTGCAATGACGTGTAACAACCTATTAAATATTCTATGTGCGATGATATGAAAAAATCCATACAAATAAGATAATATCATCATCTTGGTTCATTCATAAAATTGGGCTTTGTCAACGAGATAATTAACACAATAAAAATTTAAAATTCCAAAAAATGGGGTAAGCAATATAGCTTTTTTTAATAAATTTTTCTAATTTAAATAATAAGAAATATAATAAAAATAATAGAAGCAAATAATAAACAATGTGTGTGAGAAGTAATTATTGTCCCTAATCGGTCACACGATAATAACACTTCCATATATATAGAAAAACATCAACAACAAGTATTATTAGTCTGATAATAAAATAGTTACAATATCAAATTAGTATATGAACTCAATTGGTCATAGAAAATAAAATAAATAGGATAAGATACCGTAAAAGAATCATACAAAACCCAAAGAAAATTACTCTGATGTGTTACCCGCAGCTGATTAGGCGATCTTCCCTCCTATCCTTTCCAATTCCCCCTTGCACTACTCCTTGAGCTCAAAAAGTAATTCAAGTACATCGTAGTTATAACATACGTCATAGAAAATGATACCGTAAATCCTATGTCTCTTCTGGTGTGAGAAGCTTATAGACAAACGGGTGAAAATGATACAATAATAAGAAAAAATAGTGTTGTATCGATCCCATTAACAATAAAGTAATTAGACTCCTCAATAGATCGCACCCTAGGACTTATCTACTCAAAGTGAGACTTATCCAAAATAATCTCTAACAATTTCCCTACTCAAAATCGTAAAAATATAATATCATAATAATAGGATTAGCTAGAGAATAATAATAATAATAATAATAATAATAATAATAATAAGCTTCCAAAATCAATGCAACTTGCGGTGGACCTTTTGGTTTTTTGAAAACAACTCAAGGAGTTTCAATCTCGAAAGTTATTAATCACAAAATCTAAATGACACAAATTAAATTAGATGTAGTAAAATACCACTTAACTCAACTTATGATATAAAACAACACTCCCAACAAATAATTGTAAAATAAAAAGCAAGTCCTAATGAACTTGGTGATCTAAGCTCCGAGCATCATTTTAGCGATGAGCAGACAACCTGAAGACCTCACAACAGACCTATATAACGTTATATATATCATCTTACAAGATGCATGGATGCTTATATTTGTAAAAACAGGCGTCTAAAGGTAAAATAGGTCTAACATAATTATATGCATAAATAGAAACTTAAAGAATTAAAAATTACCAAGATAAAGTGCGAACTAGAGAGGTGGACTAATGGAAGATTGAAAGTATTATCAAAAGAAGCAACAACCAAAACATTATTATATCACCACAAATTTGGGAAGCGAATAATACAAGGAATATAATAGGCATGGTTATAAAGTTGATAACTTATAGGATAAAAGATACAAAAGTATATATAGCTTTAAGGATAAAGTAGGTGAAATGTCATCAGTCTTTAGTGATAGATTTTATAACTAATGACTAAATGATACAATTATATACTAAGAGTTACAATAAGAAGGTGAAAAATTAAAAGCTCTTATAGAAAGGTTGCAACTAATAAATGAAAAGTGTAACTCTCTAATAAGTTGGAATTTGAATGAAGTACTTAAGAACACCACAACATGAATCATAGGAATCCAAAGGTACAGCAAATGCAAAGACTATATTAAAAAAATAATTAGATTATTCTTGATTCCAAGTGCATGTTCACCTAAAACTTCAAAACACAATATCTAACACTTGAACGACCCTAAAGTAACCCTACACCATAATGGCACTATGCTTGTTTAATGCCACAACATCTTGCATAACCAACCACATGTCGCATCTTACATAATCAACCATGTGGCTGAAATGTAGTCTCCAAGTTATTATACAGTCCAAACCAACCACAACAAACCAAAGTGAATTAACATATAAAATCATAAGCCGCAGGATTCGGATTTTACATATTATTGCTTGTTATCACGCGAAATTGAATTTAGAAAGCAAATGGGAAAAAAAGTTTTTATCTTTATATATGCATATATAAATAAATATAGTGTTTCATTTATAAAAATGGCTTCTTTCAGCTATTGCCACCGGTAGCTATAACAAGTTGTCTGCTTGGTCTTAGCTGCAGTTCGAACCGAGAAAGGCATCTTGTCAGGCTGGTGTTTTTTTTATTTTTTGTATTGATAGTATTTTGGAAGTAACATCATCGGGACCAAAATACATGTTAAGTGTTTCAGGGCATACACTGGCTACCCTTGAGAGACCAAACCTGCAAACCTCTTTTAGCTCTTCCTGATATTTTTCTGGTTGGTAAGAGGAAAATGAGTATGAAATTTTCTGGTTTCTTGACTACTGAACCTCAACTTGAGGAGGCTAAGAAAGGTTGGTTGGTCATATGTCTATTTGTTTCTTCCTGTCAGGTGTTTTGCATGCTCAAAGATGGCTTCTTTGCTTTATGTTTCTCCAGATCTTGCTCCTGGGCTTACTGAAAATGAGAAGAGAATGAGTGTTGTCAAGGCTTGGGAGGATTACAGGAAAGCCAGAGCTGAGAGCGAGTAAGAATTTTGATTTATTAGTATTATTTTTTTTTATTTAATATTTCTTGTCTTTTCTTGCATTTTGGCGTTTTTAGTTTGTGAGTTTCTTGGTGGCTGTTTTTAGAAATATGGATGGAAATTTTTTGTGGGTATGTTCAACTAATCATATTAGTTGTAGACAAGTCTTTTGACTTGCAACTATTTTAGAACTATGGAATGCAAAGTTTTTCCTTCAGGGTAACAACAGTTACTGGGGAAATATTTTTTATTTCCTGCTTGTATTGCTGTTGTGTGCAGGGCTAACCAAAAGCTTTCAGATCTTGTTGCATGGGAAAACCAAAAAAAGGCATCTTTAGAGGCTAAGATGAAGTTGATGGAGGTAGTTTCTTACCAAAACTCAGAATTTTTTTTTGTTTCAATTTTATGAGAAATTGAGCACTTTTCTGCATTTTTTTTTTCTGAAACATGTAGAATAACTGTTGTGGTTGGGAATCCTGTATGTTCTTGCATATTTAAACAACAATGTCTACTCTATTTAATTGTTCACCTTCCTTTATAATTTCTAAGTGAGAGCCTAGATGCATGATATGAATAAATTATACCTTGCTTATTCTGTCTCTACTAGTGTCATTTTACCAGAGAACTTGATAAATTCTGTTCTTTGTTACTTGCCCATCTTCCTAATTCCCTGTACGGAAAAAATTAATTCCATAGTATGACATATAGATCAAAAACCTGCAGGCTCTAACAGGTTTCTTTGTTCTGCACAATTATGTATAAGGAAACAGCAATATCAACAATATCCTCTTACCTTGTAAGGGAGTAATAAGATTGGTCGGTACTTTATCCTGCTTGCTGCTTGCGCCATTATGATTACAAATAACTTGTTAAATACTGGCATTCACTTTATACTTAAATTACATAAGTCTACCCTCCTCAGTTAAACCTAATTGATCCATCAAAACTATTTGTAATCAATCACATGGATCCTAGCTTAAGATGCATGCCCCCATCCTCTTTATGAGATAAGATGGATAGAATTTGGGACCTGCTTACCATCAATAAATTTCACTGTGCAGCAAAATTTAGAGAAGAAAGCTGCTCAACATGCTGAGAAACTTAAGAACCAGGTACCAAAAATTCTAAAACAAGCAAAAGATAAGAGGACCATGGTGGAGGCGAAGAAGGGCAAAGACCTTCACAAGGTTGAGAAAGTGGCAGAAAAATTTCGCAGTAATGGGCATGCTCCAGAGAAACCCTTTGGCTTTTGAGAAGGATGGACATCCATCTCCTTTGACAAGTATCTTCTTGTTTATGTGTGATTATTGGTTCATTGTAACAATTACCCTTGTGTTTGTTTCATGTTATACATATCATGTGATCAATCCTAGATGTAGATTCATCCAATGTATTTCATCTCCAACAATCAATTGTTTGTAAACAATTTTTCCGGATTGGGTTGGCTAATGACCATAATGATGAAAGCAACCTTGTGACTTTCAGATTGAATGGTTGTGTTTATATTGTAACTTGATCCCAACATCTGGTGCATTGTTTTTGGTTCTTTTGGTGATGTTAGCAGGCTTTTTGGCGGCGTCTGTGGAATCGCCCAATGCTGATATGATACTAGGACTTTTACTTGTTTTAAGTCCACTTTTAGTCTAATTAATTAATACATCGAAAAAAAATAAATACTAATTTATTTCTTTTAAAAAAGTGCAAATACTAATTAATATATAGCTAACAATAGAAAAAATGTGATCTTCATAAATATATATATATATAACATAAAGTACTAACTTTTTAATTATTTCCTTAAAATTTACAAAAAAATTGACCATTGTTGTTTTTATTAATAGACGGGCGAAGAACAATCTAGATTTTAGGGTTTATGTTTTAAATGGACTCAAATTCATTGTCGCGTACGAGACGACAACTCGGCTGGCGGGGACAAGCTACACATCTTCGGGCCTCTGAGTGTCGACCAAGATGGCGGGTTGGGAATGATCAATTCATCTCATTTTCTTGTGATTTAAGTGAGCGGACAGTCGTGAAAGGAATTTTTTTCATTAGGCCACCGCTTATAAATCCTAATTCTGCATTTTATCTATATTTTCAAGCGACAACAAACACTGGAAATTAGAAGAAAGTACACTTTCTAGGACCCATTGGACAGAATCAGTAGCTCAATTTAATGGAACTCTTAAATGCTAGCTTACCCTGAATGATACCTTCCACCCACCATTTCGGAAAGAGAAATTGATTTCCAGTTGTCAACTGAACATTGACATGGCAAGGTACACAGTACAAAAAATGTTATTAGTGTTTCGGTGTGCCTTGTTCTGAGATCATTTATTGCCGAAATGTAAAATTATAATGATAATACATTCAAAAAACGTTTAACAAAATATAAAACAGTAAAGGCTGTTACCCAAAAACTCCATAAAACATTAGGGAAAAAAAAGTCGGGAGTCCTACTTATTTTTTTAACACTCATCCCTCTCCCCCACCCTTCCTAAATATAATTTTATCAGCTCAGTCATTTTTTTATAATTATAACAATAAAATATGTAATAAAATTATCCAAAGATTTTATAGAAAATTTTCTATTATTACATCCAAATGCCCCATTAGCCATTGAGATGAAACATACTTGCAAGTAATGAGGAAGATAAAAATCAAATGGAACCACTACCAATTAGCTGATTTTCCTGTGAATGGATAATTCTATTAATCATAGGTGATTTGTATTACAAGCAGCAAAACTTGCTAATATCGACAGCTATACCTGCAAGTTATGCATAAGATCAAAGCAACCGGTTCCCAAGTTAACAGGTAACCCAACACATATTCTAGATGATGGAGATTCTAATCTTTCTAACTCTCCATGGAGAGCCGCGTTCTTCATAAACTGAGATGCCGTCTCGAAGGTCATCTTGCTGAAAGGAGAAGTGCTGGTATCAATGCCAAACCTGCTCATAGGTCGATATCCACCATCTACGGTCATGTAATCAGCAATGAGAGTTAGATGCCGCGTATTGACAGAGATTCCGTATAAACCAAACACCCCTTTGATTTCATTTATGATCGTCGCTCTTGCTGCCTCCACCCCATAAGTATTCAGGACACCATGGATATCATTTGTAATTATGTTATTAACATCTATAACTTCATCCATGTCCCACATTACTTGGAAATTTACACCGGCAGTTTGAATAGCAGGCTTATTTGGGTCCCCATTAAGTTCAATTACTGAACATCGCTCAATTTTCCCAGAAGACTTGACGTAAACTTTGCTAGCTGCCTGTTGAGCAATCTGAACAGTGACACAGGAGAAAAGTTATACAGACATCCTTTCTCAACGAGATCAAGATTCTATTGTAAACAATAATATCTAAGGACGAAAAAAAAAAGCTAAATTCATATTTGTTTGAACCTGATGTGAACAAATTTCACGGAGAAGATGAAAAAAATCCACAAAGCTGATTGTTTTAGCAATCAAATGTCAAGCATGATTAACGCCTTATAGTTCTTGGAAATAAACTTTTGAGAAACTTCCAAAAAAGTGAAAACACTTCTATTATGCATAGAACAGATTTTTACCCAAAAGAGATGAGCTGCAATCAATAAAGAAACTTCGCTAAAAAAACAATACCTTAGCCATAAGAATGTGAGGTTCTCCTTTTAAATAGAAGCAAGCCTTGAAATCCAACCCTTCAATATCGAAATCTAAAAGCCTATCTTTTTCTTTCTTTATATAATTGCTTCTAAAATATTCTGCAGTACTCTCCTGAATATTTCCTTCTTTTCTTGATTCTAAATTGGATGAAGGCTGCAATTGAGATGCACTTTCATCTGTTTCGTCCTCAGAATTAAATATCACATTCTTGCCTTCCTTTGCTTGACCTGCACCTCCAAGAGAGAGATCGCTCTCGACTTCGTCAATGTTGTTTTCCATCATTAAAATGTTTTGTTCATCTTGTTCAAAGTCAATCATGGAGGCCTCTTTTTCGATGTCATCATCATAGTTTATTTCATCAGTTTTCTGACTTCTCCTTTTCCATGCATCAACACCATCTTCATTATCATCATTAGCATCCGCATTGTCGTCATCATCAACTGCAGCAGTTTCAGCATCTTCAGCTTGGGATTCATCTGTCGACTTGCCCTTACTAATCTTCTCAGGAAAATCACTGCCTGTAATATCTAAAACATCATTAATGCCACCAAATTTTTTTACATGAAGTTTGATCATCTCCTCCAATTTATGAAGGAAGCTGGAAACAAGAGTCGTATAGCAGTCATGTAAAGTAATATTTGAATGGGGAAAATAATTGTTGGGATCATAGAGTCTAATTTTGAGCACATATACAAGGCCGACTTCCATTCCACAGAGTGCAAACGGTAATACATCTACCTCCATGGATTCCACAATATCTGCAACTGTGACTTTCTTTAACTTAGCGGCAAGATGCTCCGCGTGAAGCCTAAAGAAAATGTTAAACACAAAAACATTAATTTTAGATTTCCAGAAGATGCAACACAGTTATCAACCAGAATTATTTTGTTTTGGATAATGGATAAGTAGAAATGAAAGAATTAGCCAACAATGAAAACTAGCATACACAGTGTCTGTCTCGTTTCATAACATCGTGGCCCAATTTCCATCATAAGATTAAAAAAAAAATTTCCTCGTTCTAGAAGAGAGGGACACCATCTTTTTAATGATAAGAAGATAAGGAGATAAGAGGGTGCAAATAGAAGAAATATTTGTCAATGTTAACAATTTACTTCATCTTCTTTCTAGAAAAGAGGGAAGCCAAAACTATCTTGAATTTTGACATAACATCCAGGACAATCTACAATTTAATTTTGTGAATAACACTTCACAAAAAAAATGTGTGAACAACTCATTGGTTGTGAATAGCAATTCGAGCCAGTAAATATTTTGGATCATGTTATAATTAATATTATGTCTGCTGTAGGAAAAGTTCCTTTTCTATTTGAATTAACCAAGCAACACTAATTGCCTCAAATGTAGACTTTAGTTAGGAAGAACTTTCTAAGACCAGTTGACAAACAGAACCAATTAGAATCTTAAGATTGTTAATGAATACAGTGTAGCAACCAAAAAACAACCTGAAACCAGTACACTCCATGAGAACTTACAAAAAAGGTGCAAAGAACTCAGAACAATTATGACAAAGATCATTCGAAAGACTCCATAGTTTTTGCAAAAGAACCAATCCCTTACAGCAAGATTACAGGGTCCAAAACATAATCAACCTCGATCATATGCTCAACTACAACAATACTGAAAAAGCTAAGAACGAAGAGATGAGAAAATTGGCCTACTTGCCTTGTTTTACCCTTTAATAAAGGGCATGTCATAACAGGAGTCCGAATAACTTCTGAAGCTCTCATCAAAATTTCTTGCAAACGTGGAATTCCCAAAGTCACATTCATTTCTCCACGACCAGCTAAATGGAAAGTATTAAGGCTGAAGATAAGGCACTAATTAGCAAGTAATGAAAGCCAAGTAGTTGAAGATACAGGAATATAAGAGTGCAGTCTTCTTCACAACCTTAACTGAATAAAATCATTATCATAATTACCTAATATAAAAGATAGGCCAGGGTTGGCCACATGGATTGTAACACAAATTGATTACTTTCAAATTTCAATAAATTGAATTGAACTAATGGAAAGCAAAAATCATCACTTTAATATATTTTTTAGAACATAAAAGGTAAAACTTAATATGCTCCGTGTTGCATATAAATCCTATGAGCTCAGATTTGGAGCCCAATTAGGAAATCCGCCATAAGTGATTAGTTTTGAAGGAAAATGCACCAAAATAATTGGAAGGGCTCAATAGGAAATATCTCAAATAAGAGATCTCACCTCCCGAGATCAAAAAGCAAAATGAGACCAAGCTTCTTGTTAGAAGTGTTTGAGTTTATGCTGCACTATTTTGATATTGACTGTTTCTTGGCTGTTTTGAAGTTTGAATAATAGGTTAAATTTGTTGTAAATATTTATCCCTAGAAATCAGGGATTAGTTGTATGAAACTTTTCTTATAAATAATGGAAACAACAGGTGGTGTAAACTCGAAGGGATTCACCTCTCTTTCTACCCATTTGCCCACTTTTCGATAAATGTTTATCCCCCTATTTACCTATGTCTTCTACCTATCTACCTATGGTCTATTTAAACACTTTCATAACACTTCTTTCCATTATTTTGCTTCTTTATTAAACTTAAATCTTGCTGAGATACACACTGCAACAAGGATTTCATTCATATTTTTTATTTTAATTTTTGAATTTTACATAGAACCAGATACATTACACTCATGACAGTCAAAAGAGTGTCACAGCACCAAAGATATGGCAAGGAGTCTGAATATGTAGCATTCAAATATGAAAAGAAAGAACAGTTCGATCATATACTCACGTCATCTGCGTTGATGGCTCACCGACAGACTGAGCTGCAATTACACCAACAGCTTCTCCAGGTTGTGCAAGACTTGAAAAGTACTTAAACTTCACTAAATTCAAAAAAGTGCTCTTTTTCAGTTTATGATGATCTCGCTTTTTCTTTATTACGTTACAAAAGAAATTCTCAGCTTGTTCCTTTAGGGCAAGAGGCAGCTTCATCAAATAATTATTAGATCTTAAAACGTTAGTATCTTCAAGCCTTCCATTCAGCTTTGCATGAACCACTTCCTTATTCTGAAAAGGTAATCAATTTCCATATAAAAATACTACCAAGTCAAAACAAATCATGGAAACACTAAACCAGACAAAGTTATCTTACATCGGCAATCATTTTGAACTCAGATAAATAGCTTGTCATGTGGACATCAACACCATCTTCACCATAACAAAATTGAATGACAGTGCCATCAGCATCACGGACAGTATGATCATAACACACTTTCAGAGACTCGAGGTTTTTTATGAGACATCTTTGCAAATACCCACTACGGGATGTTTTAACTGCTGTGTCAACTAATCTGTGTAAGAGAAAAGGCCATAGATTAAAAAAAAAATGAAATCAAATGCAATAATGCATTTTAGCAAAGCAGAAATGATCTTTACCCTTCTCGACCAGCCATGCAATGGAAATAATACTCTTGGGGACGAAGACCAGTCAAAAACCGATCACAGATAAAGCCACCAGCTCGAGCTGCACTATCCCAAGGAGGGAAACAAGGTAAAGTCTTTCCTGACACCATCCGAGGGACACGTTTGCCTTCCAACTCTTGCTGTCCGAGTAGAGAGGAGATCTGTGTTAAGTTGACCTGTTTTAAAGGAGAAAAATCAGCAAACTAAAAAATACACAGGAAATACTTCAGTTGGAAATCCCCATTTGCTGAAAAAAACTTCTCATAGTTTACTTTTGCGCATGTAAAAGATATAGGCATCAAACGAAATGGATTGATCGAGCACATCTAAAAATAGATTCAAATAACTTCATGCTTATTTGATGTGTGTACTAGCTGTTTGGCAAATCTTCAATTCCAGATGTTTAGAAGTGCATATTTTGAGATCAGCGGCAGGGATACATCAGTGTTTAGAAATAGGCCTTAGATACAAATACTGTTTGACATGAGCCACCACATTTGTATCACTTGCCTCTATGAATAATAAATCTAACAATAAACAGTTTTTAGGAGTGAAATGTCATTAGAATTATTGCAATGCCTTTCTAAACAATAAAAATTCTAATGAATAACATTTCCAAGAAAAACGGAAATTACAAATAGCAGGAGAAACAAAATGACAAATTACTATAAACAGTAACGAGGAGCAAAAAATTTTTTTTCCCAGTGTTGTAAGTGATAATGTCGTAAAATTACATTTCCATTTCAATTCGAAAATTAACTGGTGAAAAATTAAAACACTTGGTATCTGCTTTGATATACAAGGTGAGGATGACAGGTAACTAGTGAAGAAAGTATGTGGTCCAAGAAACATGTAAACAAGCAGACTGCTCCTAAAGTAAGCATATAAACTTATGCATTTGTCAGTTTCAAAAGCATCATGTTAAAAATGAGCTAGTATTAAGATCCAAATACTTTTTCATCTCAAAACTAATTTATAGGCATTCTTAGTGATAAGACTCACCTATTCAATTCGCATAAAAAGTAATCCATCTCATAATCATCAATTATAAAAAGCATTAAAAATTTCATATGCCACACATTCAAAAATTGAATCCATTTACGAACAGTTGCTTCTACAGAAAATGTTCAGTAAAGCATGCTGTGACTTTAAATTTAGACAGTGTGACTACTTCACCTAAAGCAGAAATTTTTAGAAAAGCCATCTGTATAGATTTGCCTTAAACACTCACCCACACATGAACACAACTTTATATGGCCAACCATGTAGAAAAGCATTGGACTATCTTCGGGAAACAAGATTAGCTCTGACAAGATTCAAACCCACACCCACTAGCTCTGAAACCATGTAAATTTTAGATCATACAACCACTTCGACTAAAAGCTCAAGCTATTAGAAAGGGAAAATATTTAATATTTTCTTCAATAATAATATGAAACTGTTTACCCACACCCTGAATTGTAAATTTTGATCAGTGTGACTGAATCAACTATCTCAGGTTTTATTACACTAAATGTACTCAGTCACGTCTCTCAAAAGGGTGGAAAAGACTTCTTCTACCCATAAGAAAACCAAATAGAACGCACTCTCCTTCTCCCCACCTTTATTACTACAAACACTTGTCACTGTTCAACAAAATTTGAATATACTGAAAACACTAGTCTTTTTTGTAATCATCAAATGCTTTGCGTTACTGAAGACAAACATCAGCATTCTCAGGCCAGCTACAGATATCCTGCTCCAATAATTCTTTTTTTTCATTCCGTCTTCACTGAATGTCAACTTCATGACTGAACGTTGCACAATTTCAACGTATATGGGAAGAAAGAAAGGCAATTATATAACAAAAAAAAATGACAATAATCTCTGACATGGAACAATAGATTTGTCAGGATCTATAATTGATGAGCAATACCCAGAAGTTTAAGTAGAGCAAAAGAAAGTATAGGAAGGAAAGCCAATTCAAGTAACCCCGACCTCAGTTTGTTGGAAACAGGAGGGTGATGATGATGAAGAAGATGATGACATATGTATCAAGGAAATGCATGCATCAAATAGCTATCAACCTGTAGTACACTATCGAATTTCAAGGTATATAGAAATAAGGAGAAGAGAAATCAACCTCACTAATTTATGCACCTCCAAGTGTCAGGTTTTAGATGTATGTCCTTTCAAACATTTTAAAGAAATACCTTCTCTAAATTATAATGAAATATCTAAGATCCAGTGCTCACCAAACTTCCTTTTGCTCCCGTTGTTGTCATCAGCGAGAGGCAGTTACTAGGAAAAGGTTTTGATAAACCTTTGGGGAACAAGTCATTGTTAACTTCAGATGTTAATCGATTGAGAGCACTTGACATCATTCGATCCAAAGCTGCTATTGCTGACTCTCCATCGCTACGTATCTTTCTTTCTATTTCTGACTGCAACTCCATTGGATCTATAATATCATAAACCAATTAAGAAAATAGTACACCAAAAAATCCATTGCAGCAACAAAAAAAAAAACCTCATCTTTTAATATCATAGATAATGAACCTCATTTGCAAATGGAACACAGAATGTACTTGGCAAAATACATGGCTACAACGAATTTTTTCCAAATTGTAAATTCAACTGGTAAGTTCCATTTCGATGTTTTCAAAAACAGAACCCAACATGTTGGATCAACACAATCTTGTGGGTAAAGGCTTTGTTTTTGGAATAAACTATTCATGGCACAGAGGCAAAGCAATGGGATAAACCACATTGCTATGCTTCTTCTTTTTAACATCTGATTGCTACTTCCATATATCCATAGTATCATTCAATATCAACGTAGCAAAAAAGTAGTCCACTTTAGCTGATTTAGGAATATATCAATTTATTTTGAAATAAATGCATTTTTTTATTTTATTAGTGATTTGATATTTTTATAGTTTTCTAGTTTAATTAGGATCACAGTATTATTAGGCTTTTATTATTTTTTCCTTAGCTTATTAGGACTCTCGAATCAATAGATAAATGACATGTCATAGACCATGAGTTTTTTACACATGGATTATGGATATTACTGTTCAAAGATTAAAGCCCATTCTCCTGCCCATTATTCTCTTCCTTCTCCAAAATTTCTCTTTTCTACGCTAATCTCCTAAATTTCTCTTTTCTTTCCACACTGCCACCAGCAATCATTAAATTTAATGAACCTCTTCAGCAAGAAGAACACAAAACAAACTTGACAAACATACAAATTTATTACATTTTTAAAACAATGCAATTGACCTGAAGTTCCCTGTTGATGTTTCAAATAAAATTCCAACTTCACTAGAGTGGAAATCACGAGTTAAATTCCTTCCTGTCTTGGTCCTTGCCAAAAGCATTGTTAATACAAAAGTTTTCAATTTCCACCAACATATCATCTATAATTAATAGGCAAGGTCTTTATTTACGTTTTGTGAAGTGGACCACAATGAGTTGGATCAAGACAACATTTGAACAGGTTAACTTCTTTGTTTTTGGAAGTGATTTGTTTGTGGTATATTCACAAAAGGGATAACCAGGACACGCCCCCTCCCCTTCCTATTTACATTTATGAAATTAACAGGTGATCTTCTTTATTTTTTGGATGTGAACTTTGAATGGTAAAATAGCAAAACCAACGTTAAACCCCTAACCCACCCCCTTGTTCCTCATTTATTATCTTCTCTTTTTGGAGGCAAAACCATGAAGACGTTCATCCACAATTGCCTATGCAAGGAGGGGTTTACCTATCACATCAATTCATCTAGCAGAAAATGAAAAGAGCTATAATGAATTAACTGACCCAAATCGCCATAATCTCGACCAAGGAACTGAGAATAGACTATTTTTCCAATATTTTCACTTCTTGTTAATTTGCTTGCCCTTTCCTTGTCTGCACTTTTAACAGCAAGAAGATCATCAACTCCACATGTGAACCCATGCACCTGGTGAATGAGAAGCATCATTTCAGAGATTGTCATGTTGACAAGAAAATCATAAAATATAAATTAAAGATATAAAGAAAGTAAAACCTGAAGAAACCCCGTGAATAAACGACTAAGCATAGAAAGGAGAAGCCCTGCAGCATCAGAACCATAAAGCTCCTGAACGGAATGAATCAAGCCATACTTTCCAAACTGAGCCTTGTCAATTACACCTCTGAGAAACTCATTTTGTCGGATTAACAATTTAGCTTCTCCACTAGTGGGCCCAAAATAGTCTCTCGGAATCCTCCCAACTTTTTTAATTATGAAAGGTTGTTTGCCTTTAGTTATGTGGTTTAGAATCGTGGTTATCACCTAAAAAGACAGGAAACAACATACAGTCACACACATAAAACTGCAAATAAATTTACGGTTCAAAGTTGCAATTAGAATAACTCCAATGCTTTTGCATTGCCAATCCCTATCCTGAACAAAGGATGAGGGTTGGCATCAAGGACGTTTGACCATCAAAAATTTTATCATTCGTAATTGCATGGATCCTAGGGTTCATACCCCTGACACTCTTTGGGCACCAGGTGGAAGAAGAAATTTAGAGTTGAAATAAACACTTTTTTTTATCACTTATTATTTTAAGTTGACAGCAGACACATACTCAACAAGTAAATCTGAGATGCTTACCTGTTTACCAGTCCACAATGGCTTAGGCTTCCATATAGCAGGAGGAACAGGGTTCACCTCATCATCTAATGATACTGTATAAATCTTTTTGCTCCATCCACTATTTACAGAATTTGAAGCAGCTTTAGGTACAAAAGATGCATAAAGTAGCTGGTGGTACTCTTCTCGCGTTAGAAAGGTGTCCTTCTTAGTAAGAAGTACAGCACTTATAATGTGGTCCTAAAAAGAAATGAATTTTTTTTTAAGATACTTAGAAATGCAATTAGATCCTGATCACTAAAAAGCTACTACGCTAGTTCATGCCCACTGTCTAAGTACAAACCTGAATTAAACCTCTGATAGGATCTCCACTTGTTGGAACTGTGAACTGTTGATTAGCATTAACAATGTTCATGGCTTCAGCACGGGATATTTCATCTTGGGGAAAATGAACATTCATTTCATCACCGTCAAAATCAGCATTATAAGTACTGTCAGGGAAATTTAATATCAAATCAGTCAAGTCAATATACCACATGCAATCCATTTCTTGAGATACATTAAGCGAAAACAAATGAAGCTGATTATGAACCTGCAGTTAGCATAGTGCATACGAATTGTTTTTTCTCCCTTCAGAACACGAACTACATGAGCCATCATACTTGGTTTATGAAGTGTAGGCTACAAAAGGAAGTGGGCAACCAATTACTTGCCTCTATAATGATAAACTAAACTGAATTGAATTTTCAATTGATGAAATATTTTTAAAATGATAAAGGAATCAATAAACACACCCATTCCCCAACCCACCACGAAGAAGGCACAAATGAAGAAGATGGTGAATTGCTTTCTTTAAAGTTTATGGAATATGATAAAATGAAGATAGCATGAGGATATGGGTTGATCATACAATCAATACCTGGCGGTTGACAAGCACAATATCTCCATCTTTGAGATGGCGATAAACAACCTTTCCTTCATTTTCCAACTCACCACTCCTCTGTGAATGTGTAAATACTCTTGATGAAGACAACTTTCTCGAAATTGCCACACGTTTATTTCTAGCTGCTGGCAACTTGACGGTGATTGACTTCTCTAAATAATGAGTTGCACCGGGATGCAATTCACTGCCATTTATAACGTATTGCCTCAGTTTGCTAGCATTCCAAGATGTTACCCTCTGCAAAATCCCAATTGATTTGGAACTAAAAAAATATTAGCTTTATTGAAGAGCTAAACTGTAGCAGGCAATAATAGGCCCAAACCATCCCTTCAAAAGTAGTTAACCAAATCAAAATCTAAAGGTCCATCCCCACTTATATAATGCAAATCTTCCAAGTATTGGATATCAACCTACCTACCTTAAAAAAAGTTTGCAATCAAAATTCCTTTTAATAACAATTCAAAGCATAAGTGCACGCAGATGGCCTAAACCAGACCATCTCTTTAAAAATGGTTAACCAATTTAAAAATCTAAAGCCTCCTATTTATATATCATAGATCTTCCCATTAGGTGTAAGACTATACTTTCTTATCTAGGGGTCGTACATAAAACACTAAGGATGATCAATCGGTCGGTTTGATTCCAAACCGAACTACCAATTTAGTATTCAGTAGAATGGTTCTGGAACTGAACTGACCCCGAACTATGGCCAAAACTGAACTAAAACCGACCGAAAAACTTAAGCCGGTTCGGTTTGGTTACCGAAAAACCAAAATTTTACTAAACATATAAAAATTAATTTTAGTTTTGATAATAAATCAAATGTAAACATGAGCTCACCATCATAATTATATTAAAAAATATTCTATACATAGATATTATATTAACCATCTCAAATAAATAATAAATTAATTAAAATAAACCAATGATAACCCATATAAAACATGAATATTAAGGTTTTTTTGAAAAAATAGATTTTTCAGTTTGTTCCGGTTTGGTTTGGTTCCGAACTGAATTACCTTATATTGGGTTCGGCACCCAATATTAAAACCAAACCAAACCATTTTTTTTTAACACCAAACTAAATTAGTTTGATTCAACCCAAAGAATGCTCACCCCTATAAAACACTATTAACAAGCAAGTTGGTAGCATTGCCTAATAAGCCCACGTGACAGACCATACTGACATGAAAACTTTTCCCCAACATCTACTACTAACGTGAACTCCATCAATGCTTTTGCATTGCCAGGCCCAAGCTTGAATAAAGGAGGAGAGTTGGCATTAAGAAAGGCATCCAACCATCAAATATTTTGTCATTTATAATTGCATGGATCCTAATTTAGGGTCGATTCCCCCGGCACCCTTTGGGCACCAGGTGGTAGAAGAAGAAGAAGATCTAATAGTGATGTACTCTCCCTCACCACAACTATCAATTAGAAAAACCTTCAGACATCGTTAACCTTAACCCCTTATTTTTGAAGTTACACAACTATTGCACAACCAAGTTCAAGCATGTGACGAGATCATGTTAAACAAAGTAAAAGAGACATGAAACTAACCTCAGGATATGTTAACCGTAAAGCAAAGTAAGGAGGAATTCCTATTTCATTGACAGCCAAGTAAGGATCTGGCGAGATAACAGACCGGCATGCAAAATTAACCCTCTTACCCATCATTTTTTGCCGGAAGATGCCTTCCTTCTTTTCTAGAAGCTCAGAGACACCTGTGCCAGTATTATCTCTTTGACCTGTTATCCAAAAAGAAAGAAAAGCATCTGAGCTGAGGAACAATATCAGTATTCTTCACAAGACGAGAAATGACAATTCTAACGAACAGTAATAAGGTAGATATTAAAGGGAGAGATGTAGAGATAGATGTAGAGAATCGGTAGAAGAAGAATGAGAAGAAGTAGAAATAAAAGTGTGGAGCAGGTATTGCACATTGCAGGAGACAATGATGTAGACAAAGAGGCAAACTGAAAAAAACTAATTCTCTAGTTTATTCTCACTCTTGCTATTAGAAACCATAATCATAATTTTGATTCATTAATATAACTATTTACTATCTGCAAGTCACTTCTGTTACAAGAATAGTAGTTATCATCCTCATCTTGTTAACTTATGGAGTTGATTAGGAGAATGTAATGGCTTTAATTAAATCTAGACACGCATGACTTAATGTTTGCCTCAGTTCATGTCATTGATAGTCAATAATACATGAACTGTTATTAATTTTTCATCCCACTTGAATATATATAGTAGTAAGTAAATAGCCACAAGCATCTTGTAGCCTAAACTCCAATCTTGAGCCATAGACTCCAACCAAGAAATTGAATGCTGCATAGTTAACTACCAGATAAAAAGCCTTTGTCAAGGGATTTTATTTATGTCCACCACATAGTACACAAAGATGTATTTTCCAAAAGTAAAGATCGTATAAAATCCTGCATCACTTTTGTGTTTCAAATGATTTATGTGCAAAAATTTGTATTTCATGTTCATGTTTTCTATGATCATTTCTATAAGCATGGATTAGTACACCACATAGTACACAAAGATGTATTTTCCAAAATTAAAGATCGTATAAAATTCTGCATCACTTTTGTGTTTCAAACGATTTATTTGCAAACGTTTGTATTTCATGTTCATATTTTCTATGATCATTTCTATAAGCATGGCTCAGTAGTTCATTGTACACAGAATTGCGGCTGATTTGTCAGTGGAATACAGCTGTTTTCTCTAGTCAACTTCTTCATATTTATTTGAGTTAACCTCCCCTTTCTTCTCAGCTCATATTCTCTTGTTGTTCATTTATTTTATCAAATAATAACTCTCCATCAGCCTACCATACCAAAGAAGAAAATTGCACTAGAAAAAGGAAGTTTCTAGATCAACAATGTTTTGTTTCTCAAATTTGAATACATGTGCCAGAGGCAATTTAGCTTTCAATGACAAACTGGTCAAACCCTTTTTATTTTTTTCATTAAAAAAAAGTGATGTTTTATATGACAACTTAGCACAAGAAACAATATCTCCAAAATAACTCACAGATGAGAAAGAAACTCACGCATGGCCTTTTTGCTATCAACAAATACACTAACAGTTTCTTGTAAATCCATCCATCCACGAATTGTTCTTGCATTGAAAGAATTATCTGCATAAAAATTCGTTAAACTGACATTTGCCTGTAGTACTTTACTAAGCTGTGCACTTTGTGGATGTTCCATGACCTGAAAATCAATGGCAAAAATGACTTGCTGCCAAAGTATACAGTCTAGATTCATCAAGCTCATAATTTAAGCGTTGAATAATCTTACTCAATTATATGGCACAAAATTTTAAAGTTCAGATCAGATGAACACAAGTGCCATGCAACAAGGAACAAGAAGCCTTGAGCATATCTACTGGCTACTTGCTGTGTTTAAATGATGTATAAAAATTGGATATATATTTTTTGTTGAAAAATATTCAGAAAATATCTTAATCAGGCTCACAATTCAACAATAATGATCAGACATTTGTTTTATCCAAATTGCAAATTCTATCTACTTTTGAAAATATAAAGAGAATTGCTAAATCCACGTGCTAGATCCACCATGGTACATCTAAACAATACTAAGCACAAGGAGACCAGCTCAGCAATTTGAAAATTCATAAATCCTAAAATGTTGCAAAAACAACGTGAAGAAAATAACAATCTCTAGTGAACATAATAGATAAAAAGTATGGTGTTCATATTTCATACTAACTCCAAGCATCCAAGAATTATTACATCTTCCATGACAAATAAGTTTATTATAAGACACAAGCGAAGGGCCCATGTCCAACCTGATGAACATGATCAGATCTAATCTGTCACAAACTGACCATAGAATTTACACCAAGTCTAATCGCATTACAAAGGAGTTCCATGTGCAACCTGGTCAGTTACAAATAGTATCACTGATTCCATCAAATTGGACATAGGCGGTCCATTACACAAACGCTAATTGAAAACATTAAAATACAGTTCTAAATATTATTTATGGGAGAAAAGGACATCAATGAAATACTAACCGAACCAGTGCCTCCTTTACTAGGTGGACGGAACTTGTTCGCAGGCACAAGAACAGTTTCCATAAAAAACATCAGATGGCTCTTGGACTCCCCAGACATGTATATATCATGCCGTTGGATGTCAAATATAAGTTGCAGGATATTACCCTCATTGTTCCACAATTCTTGCAGCAAGTCTCTCACCTGGAAAAATATAAAAAATGATATATATACAAATATGTCCTCGTAGCTTTTTGAAAGCAATAGTCAAGGCATTGTTCCATAATTGTTTACTTAAGACCAGTGCACTAAATGATGACTATATGTAAGCCCACAAGGGTCGTATGTCAAGGGATAATAAGCCCATAAGGGAATTGACCTTAAATTGTATGGCCATTAGGCTCGTTAAGTTTTTATAAGTAGTCTTTACCAATATAATTTGGAATTATCAAGGTACGAAAAGGTTGTATTTTATCGTAGTAGTTTTCCTCTTCTTGTCTCCAGTTTAAGGAGGCTGGCAAACCTTTGAACATGCCAGTATATATATATATATATATCTCAATCCCTCATTATACCTTCTTCACTCCCTGATTTCTCTCATTTATCACTGATCAGATAAGCCGCTTATGAGTAATAAATCAAATAAATGATGGATTAAAGATGATAGAATTAGGGTTTTGGGATAGACATTTGGCATGTTATTGGGGAGGGCAATGATAACAACTACGACAAACTACTACAGTTTTCATCATTAATAATCCCAAATTAAATTGCTAAAGACTATTTATAAAATCATCATGGGCCTAATGGCCTTCTATTTTAATACCCAATACACTAATGGGCTTATTATCCCTTACTCTATGACCCTTATGGACTTACATGTAGTCATCTAACATAATCTCAGGTAAAACAATGGAAAAGGCTAACCTGTATTGGTAACAGATGTCCTGAAAAGAATTTCGTTTGCTTTAGGAACTCGTCCAGCACTTTATCAGCTGCATCTTTCTTATCCTCAGAAAATCCAGATGTGTCATCCTCAGATATTTCTCCATTCTGAAAAATTGAGCTTTCCATTGACAAACCCTCCACATCACTATCAACATCCTTGCCAAATGCAATTGCTGCACTGTCGTTATCCACAAGATTCATTGTCGTGCCCCTTAAAACATTTCCACGAACACCAGAGACTTTCATCTCCTGCAAAGATAGCATAATAACCATAACAATATCAAATTAATTGCATCCTGAAATATGGAAGCTTGCTTGAAAAAAAATATAACAATAAAAGTACTCACGAAATTTTTTATGCATCCAATTAAAACAAATATAGGGAAAAAGTAATTACTGGGTACAAAAATTTTCATAATTTTTTACACAATAAACTCCTCATTGAACAATATTAACACTAAACATTAGCCCTCATATTCATCGAGTAAAAAGTAACAAACACTAGAAAAATGAGAAGTAATTACCATATGAAACCAGCAAAAATCAAGCGCCCGTATTTTAGGGCCCACAGCATTGCAGTTTTCACACTTCTGACGGCTGAGACCCCAAAATTTATTCAAAGCATTTTTCAACATGTCATTTTGCAAAGAGGTCCATCTATTGTCTTCTAAACATTCAGTCATATTATCAGATAAGATCTCCTCAAGTGAAGCACTTGTGTCCACATCAACCAAATCATCTATCTCTAGCGTCTCCTTTAGCTTCTTGCCAATTGTTGTATGTAAGAATAATTTTCTGGCATCTACAATGTTACCACTGGCTATGCACTCCAACATTTTGGCATAAATCTTCACCTGAAACAACATTACAAAGAGAACAAGTTTGAAATTTTGCAATTAAAA
>JAVDBV010081203.1:0-14540 GCA_032619315.1 Piper longum | reverse complement strand
TGATTAAATACTGAATACGCCTGCTTGGACGGAGGAGCAACAACCTACCTTCCACACACACACACACACACATGTTTGCCGACAGAATATATTTTTTGGGTGTTTTGATTGTTTATTATGTTATTATGAAAATAAAAATTTTACTATGAAATTACCTAATATAAAAGATGATACGATAAAGATTTTGGTAATTAAGAATGAATAGTGATAATATGATATGAAATATACATTAGTGTGCAAGTCAAATGACAAATGTGGAAATGAAAATTTGTAGGTAAGCTAAGACCCAATTAGAATTAAATGTGAATACAATGAGTAGATGGGTTGAAGCCAAAAACCTTGAGAATATTTTGATGTAACTAAATTAAATGTTTATATGAAAAATATGTTACAATAAATGTATATAAATTTATATATTTATACATGTTGATTTAATAATGTGACCCTTAATTACACTTTTAGAGGAGATTTTGTCTATTTTATTTCAAAAAAATTATTAATTTTATCGTAATTATTTTGGTATATAAATTAGTTCTTATATTACCCATATAGTAACATGTTAGAATTCTGTATATTCATCAATGCATAAATATTAATATCTTTTATTTTGAGATGTCGATAGTAGATCTGCTCAGATTAGGTTTAGATTAGCCGACTTAATCGAGACCTATTACATTTCAGTTCGGTTTGTGAAAGAGCGGGGATTTGGGGGTGTCACACGTTGTTATTTGTTGATTTTTTTTTACAAAGTAAAATATCCTTTTGATTACTTGATGAATAAGGGGGTATGATAATATTTGAACTCAAACATAATTTTTTATTGTGATTATTTTTTTTTTGTAAAAAAAAGTCAAATTTCTCGTCATGTCATCCTCAATATTTTATTTTTATCCAAGACAATATATTTATTCTTCTCACATTTAATAATAAAGTTAAAGCCAGCTGCAGTATCCGAAATAAAAAAACTATTTTGACAATAATCTATAGACATTATTTTAGCCATGAAAAATCAGGTTAGGAAAAAAAAACCATCGAGGATAAATCTAATTGTAGATAATTTATTAAAATATTCCTATTCAACAACTTTTTTTTTATCAAAAAAAAAGTTCCTTTTTTTCCTCGGCAAGCAATATATTTCCCAAGTGGCTTTGGACGGAGTGGTGGGAAACAAAAATGTGTATCACAAATGGACGAAAATGACCTTAGAAACCATTCAAAATGGAGAACGTGTCCCCCGTTTTCCGGGGAAACGACAGAACAAGGAAAACGAGGGGACGCGTGGCCCACATCTTCGGTTGAAAGCATGTCCCCTTTACATTGTCCGAGGGGCCCACATAGTAATTGTGGGCCAGCTGGTAGTGATTGGCTAGTCTGGATGGCCCACATATCAGCGGTCAGGTGCTCTTTGAACCGGTCTCATCTGGCCCACATATCAGCGGTGTGGGTCGGGTGCTCTTTGAACCGGTCTGATCGGGTTTTTTTACCATCTTGTACACTTGATGTTTAATGTTCTTCTCTTCGACTTGGCTTTGCTTTGTGATGTAACTTTCATCTGAATATATGAATCTACTCCTGTTTACTTAGGTTCCTCATCAATATTTGTTAATTTTTATTTTTGAAAAGTAGTTATTTATAATCATCACAATAAACATTTCAGCTTATTACTATTAATTTTAAAATTGTGCTTGTGATACACTACAACAGATAAAACAGGTTCTTCCTCAGGTTTTAAAAAAATATAGTGAAGAAAAAGTACCAAATATTTTTCTACAACAATCTTTACCGTGTTAAAAAAATTTAGATTTATTTTTATTTTTGAAAATTTTATAGGTAAGTATATATTAATTTTTAAACTTTTCTCGGCGTTAGATAAACTTTTCTCTATCCCATTTTATCCACTCCATTTTTCTACTCGTTTTAAGATTAATGAATATTTGTTGAATCTGATAAAAGTTAGAAAATTAACACATGTTTACCTTAAAATATTTTTTAAATATAAAAAAATTATAGTTTTTTTTACGGTTAAAAATAACTTGGAGAATATGTGAACAAAAATGTGGAAAAAGCAATTTTTTTGGTGATAATGTTAAATTTGTAGCCGATGTATGGATAATGGTTTATAGTTATTATAGTATGGGTAGCTACTATACAAATGCTCTGGTCATTGTAACAATGTTATATATTATGTACACGACAGCAAGCAAATGACATAGCTGCATTTATTTGATTTTGTAACTTGTATAATCTACAAATTAGTTCTTCTAATTTCGCACGTACCGATTCATTAAACTTCACCAACCAGAACCTAACAAAGGAAAAACCAAACAGAAGTAACGTATGTACGAGGGCCACAATGGATAAACAAAAGTGGGGTTTGTTTTGGGAAAATCAGAAGAAAGAGAAAAGTGATGTCAACACACACACGCGCGCGCGCGCGCACACACACACACATATATATATATATATACACATATATATATATATATATATATATATATATAAAAGGTTTATAATAATTAATATTAGCATCTCTCAGCAAATAAAATTTCTTGATAAGCCAACCAAAGAATACCTCTTTACACTATTCCTTCCGAAGTATTGAAACTTGTATACTAAAACAAAAGTTTTGTTAGCTTTGGAAAAAAGAAAGAAAAACTAGGTGATATTCTAAGTCTATATGTAAATAAATGTACTTCATCGGCCTGCACTGATATTGTTACGTGCAACAACAGCTCAATGCCTCAGTTCTGAGAAAGGTTTTTAGTTACGCCGGAGTCGACGCATGCAGAATTTGATGAACATTCACTATATGCTTGAAAAAAGAACACTCAACTAGTCACCTTATAAGCATATCATTCACTTTTTATTCATGCATGTATGTGTTTGATGGTTTGTATTGATTACTGTCGAATGAGGAGCAAGAATATATTGGTTCAACTAATCCACATAGCTTAATGCATGGTACGTATGTTGACGCAAGAACTCTGCTTTAACACACGTACATTCGCTCCCATCTTCTGATATTTGCTGGTCATCCACTCATCCTCATAGTAAAAAGTTATAACACATCTACATTATATAAGCACACTAATTAATCTTACCCTTTCGTTAACTACAACATTGACGTTGAAGCTGGATGGATCTTCACAACATGCCAATTTAAGAAGAAGTGGGTAATTAGGGCTTCCATGAAACACCAGGATGGGGACGATAGGGTGTTAGGTTAAGGGTCATTTTCTCTTTTACCATGCACACCCTTATCAATTAGTTTGCCCAAGTAAACCTCTCGCCGATGCCCATACTGTATGTGAAAAGGTAGGTAGCAGATAGAAGCAGTTAACACCTAATTGTACTTCTCATTCCATTGCATGGTTTGAAAGAAGTGAAGGTAAAGAGATACTTGAACGATAGGGAGCTTCTCTTAAATCCAAACAGTTGCAAGTTATACATATCCACATATATGTAATGATTAAACGTGTCGAAGGTGAGGTGAAGAAATGCATGAACGATCAGGAGCTTCTCTCAAACCCAAACACTTGCAAGTTATACATATCCACACATATATGTAATGATCAAACATGTCAAAGGTGACCCTACTTTCTGTATCATTGGTCTTATCAGCGACCCCACAAGTGACAAGCCTTTTGAAGCGAGGACCAGATTATACAATAAACAATACATACATGTGGTTGTGAATTTTCTATAGCTCAGCCATCAATATAGAGCTCACTCTTCAATTCACGATGAGAGGTAGATATATATATATCTAATCGACCTGTGGCTGGAATTGCATTGAAATGGATAAGGAGAAGGACAATACTTGAAGCACATAAAGATCTTATTTTGCATCAAACCAATACTGCAACAAACAGACCAAGTACATTAGGGTCCATACGCATGGCTTGCTTTGGCCTTGTTTCGAGAGTTACATATTTTAAGGACAGACCCAAATCACAAGCCGCTCACTTTAGCATTCATCAGATGCCAACCTCGAGCTTTCTTATCTCTATCCATGCCTTTCTCACAAGAAACTGATCCGAATTAGATAAGATGTTGCAACCTCGCCCTTGATTTGTCACTGCATGAGTTTTACCAAACTTGTTTCCTCATATTTTCTGACCACTGATGAAAATATCAACTTTGTAAGGGAAGCCATTTATGTTCAGTCTTCAACCTTTCTCCCTGTGAAGTACAATATTGTTTGCTCGAGTTAGCAGATGAATAAAAAATGCGAGCGATTTGTGCAAAATTGCTTAAACTTTCTCGTTCCAGACCAAGTACTGTAACATGACGTGGACAGTTCGTCTATAAATTGTGCCGACAAACTTCTATAATATTAGCCAAAATCGTTCTTCCACTGAGTTTGCTGCCTTTGAGTATAACAATATTTACAAAGTCAGTGTTCTGATCTTCTCTTTCTTTCCCCAAAGGTAACAGTGTTCTTATCTTCATCACCGCTGTTGGTGCAATAATGTGACAACAAATCAGTTGTGACATAAAATAAGTCGACTCATGACTTTGCCTTATTATGTTTATTTTTTCATTTTCAGATGGGATCATTTGCACTTAAAGAAATGTATAATGTGGCGAAATTTTGTTCCAGTGTAAACTACCATCATTGTAGACCATCATATTGATCAATATATAAATTATGGAGCTACATGTATATAGAGTTGATTTATCACATCTAATTTACCTGAAATTTTATATATATACCTGTCCTGATCAAACTTGTCGCATAAAAAGGATTGCTGGATTAAAAAACAGAGAATACTAATGTAAAGCCTTGGATTGTGTCCCATTCAGCTCCAAAAATGGACGAAGAATTTGTGGGTCTCCTAATTTTGTCCTTCATTGAGCATCTAAAGGGGACAACTAATAAGATGGTGGATTGATGGCATTCTCATTGTTCCTGTTTGCTAGTATAGAATGGCAGCTCGTCTCTTTGCTTCCATTTGCAGTACAAGTGAATGAGCCAATTGTTTAAGGCCTCCCATCTCATCATGCTTTGCAAAATATGTTATCTAGCAAGAAGTCAATGTGATGAAAGGAGATTGAAAATGATTGAAAGTTGAGACAGAGAAAGCTGCAATGGGAATGCAGGAGCTTCAATATTTAGGTTGCACTTTGATATTAACCAGGTAACAAGTGATCAAATCTTGTTCGGTAGTTGGGCCTGGGCCTCGTGGTGTCCAGGTTGGGTAGCCTGATCTCCTTGCAATTCGTTCCTTGGGCTAATAGTTTTTAATCAAATATAATCAGTAACCCTAAACAGCCACAGTGTGACGTTCTACTCCAGTAGAGCTGCTAATTTAAGTGTCCGAGACCTTGTTATTATATAAATAAATGGAAATAGAAATCGATTAATATTAAGGGCGAATATCGCATATTTTGAATGCTGATACGAATCAACGCTAATTCATACCCATCCATTACAAACAAAATTTCAAATATATTATTCAAATATTTCAAATTCAATTTGATCTTCTTGCGAGAGACTAATGTTAGGACGTTCCCACAAGAGGTCCCAATTCATCCATACTCAAGTCTCCCTCCTCCGCCGGAAAACTTTTCATATCCAAAGTCTAACAACGACCTAAACCAAATAGACTCGAATTCGATATTTCTCGATCTGTCTAATATTAAAACATCACAAATCCAGATCCTTCCCAAATCCACATCCAATCCGAATATTCACACATTTGGATACTTCGAACCTGAATCCAAATCTGATTGAAAAGGACCCGATATTTGAACACATAAGATCCGAACTCGTCATGTTTAGTTTTTTTTTTTTTTACATTAATATCGAATCTGAACATGAGATATATATTCATAAGTGAATTCCACATTAAACTACTAAAGCCACACTCTGTGAGTTATGAATGGGTAAGAGTCTAAAATTAAGTCACTTTAGGGTTTAAGTAGGGGCGTAAACAAACTAAGCCTGCTCGCGAGTTTTTTGGGTTCGGCTCGACACACCTCGGCTCAAGCTCGTTAATTTTGTGTTCGAAAAAATACTTGGCTCGAAATGAATAAGCTCGTTGAACGACGAATATAGCTTAAAGCAAAAGAATGTTCAGTTCCGCTCGGCTCGAAACTCAAAATCGATGTGTTTAAATTCGAAAAAATATTCGGCTCGGCTCGATTCATAAATACTATTGATGTCGCATTGAACTTATATAGTGTTCAAAATTTTTTTTGATCATATATAAGTCGAGCACGTAAACATTTGTTAGGTTTGAGCTAGGCTCGAACTGGGCTCGACTCGTTTACATTAAAGTTCAACTTAGCTCATTTTATATCAAGCCAAATTCAAACATTTGCTCGCTAATTTACACCCCCTAGGTTTAAGGGTTAAATGCATAAGTTAGATTAACTTAATCAAATCAAAAGTCAAAATGGGCTTGTGCCATTTGGGCCTCTTCCTCTCAGTTCCTGTCTTCCCTTCTCTTCCACTCCTCTCCTCTCTGACTTCTCCTCCTCCTCCTCCTTCTTCTTCTCCATCCCATACCTCAATACCTTCCCCTCACGCCACCAAAGTTCGCTTCTTTGCCTTGTCCACATTCCATTCCTTGCCTAGATCTCATGCTTCCTCCTTCTCCTCTACCCCGGCGCCGTTCTATACCATCGGCGCCCCTATTGCTTGCTCGCCGGTAGAAGGATCCGTGGCAGTGATGCGGTTCTCCGGGCTGTTGCTCTTACTGTGGATCTTGGCTTCTGGGTCGGCTGCTTCTGGGTCGTCTCCCATTCCGTATTTGCGGCAGGCGTGAGTCCATTTTTTTTCTGTTTGATTTTTTTTGGATTGATGGTATTGTGCTTGCTCTTTACTGTAGTGTGATTTTGATTGATGTTTTTGGTGTTGGAAGGGATGTGAAGTTTGAGTTTTTGTTGGACGAGGTGGATGGGTTCTGCAAAGTTTGATTTTTTTTTTGGTTTGAATCGAGAAATAAATAATCTTGGATTTTTTAATGGATTAGGTTCATGTTGTGTGTCGTTTGAGTGTAATTGATGCAAATGTACACAAAAAATGGTTGAAGCTTCATCATCAAATTTGTGTTTTATTTACAAACGTTTGCATTTTGAGTGATGATGTTGCCAGATGTTATGATGCTATGTTCAAGATGGTTCTGATATGGAAACGGCAACTGAGATCTAGTAGTATCCATACCCATTACACCAATTGCAATGAAACTAGTGCATAATTGCAAATGCTTGACATAGTAATGAATCTAAATTTTATTGCAATTGTCAGATGTTTTAATCATTGTTGCAGTTTATTTTGTAAAATTAGCTCCTCTTATTCTACTTTTTGTTTAATACTTAAGTCTTCCATTTTTTTTTTCTTGATCCTGTGACCTGGTGAATGCAGATTTCCTATCGTTGAGCCTGATCCTAGTCATACTAAACTTCAACTTTCGGCACAAGGTTTGGAGGCAATCCAAAGAATCACCAGCCCAATTGCGGCTGTTTCTGTAAGCTGTTCCTTCATTAATTGCGATATTTTATCTGTGAAAGTCCTCATCCTTCTATCTTGACTTTATCTGAGCAAAAGTTGCTTGTACTTGCTGTCCTGCTGCATTTACTTTATTTAATAATTTGGTGTAATATCCTCTTTAAAGACTATTTATTTCCCTTGTGATACATGGCTAGTCTGTCTTTCATGATTTAATTATGTGGGGCATTTGTTCAAAAAAATTCGGTGACTTAACAGTCCGGGGCATTAGTATAAGTACAGTTTGAATCTTGTTAATGAGTTACTCGGAAAATTGAATATTTTGGAGGATTATGGTCGATTTATAAACATCATTAACATAGTTACATTTGTTAAGACCAACATTGTGATGCTCGTACCCCTTATGTAGGTCATTGGTCCATACCGTTCTGGCAAATCGTTTCTTCTCAATCAACTTCTATCACTTTCATGTTATGAAGGTAGTTTCACAATTCTGTTTCATGCTATAATGACCAGAGTCAAAATTCAATTTTTTGGACATTGATTCTTTGTAGGTTTTGGGGTCGGTCATATGCGCGACACAAAAACTAAAGGTACGCAACCTTCCATCTTTTTAGTTTCTATTTTTATAATAATTTTTTTTGCTGGTCAATACATTAGGATGATACTATTTTTTTTTTTTTTTTCAGGAATATGGGTTTGGGGAGCACCTTTGGAACTGGAAGTTGATGGAGTAAAAACATCTGTGCTTTACCTTGATACTGAAGGATTTGAAAGTGTTGGCAAATCTAATGTATACGATGACAGGTATGTATTCAGTTATGGTTCAAGGCAGTTAATGATGTTCTGTATGATTGATTGCATCAAGGTAGTTCATTAGGATTTTGAAGGCTCATGGGGTTTAACTTGCTGTCAAGATCTCAGGATATTTGCTTTGGCGGCGGTGATGAGTTCTGTCCTAATATACAATTTGCCAGAAACGGTTTGTCCTTTCACTGATCAACCTATTCGAGAGCAAGCTTAGTTACAATTATTAGAATTGCATGTTTTTTATTTAAAATATTTAAAATTGCACCCTTGGCAGAGACACTCTCTGTTTTTGTACATTTATTTTAGCAAAAATTGGCAGATAATATCTTTTTACTGTGTGTTGCTTCTTTAGCAAAAATAAACACTCAAGCATTATATCACATTGCCATAAGGAATTAAAAATTTAGTCTTTTTAGAACTGGTAATTGATTATCTGTTTTATAACATTGTTTAAAATTATTTTTCAGATTCGGGAAGCTGATATATCTCGACTGTCCTTTGCAGTCGAATTGGCCGAAGAATTTTATGGAAGGTCTGAAACTGTATAAGCTTTTCTTCATGTGCCATTGAGATCAAGTGTCTAACTCTTTCTTCTTTATTTTCTTTGTTGGCAGAGTGAAGGTAACATGCTACATTACCTGCACTTTACTTGTTCTCTGCATTGAGGAAATGTTCTGATTGATGTTGGAATATTGGATAGGGCCAAGATGTTGCATTTGAACCTGCAAAGCTCTTGTGGCTTATACAGCGTGACTTCCTCCGTATGTTTTCTCACATTTTACTTTTTGGTTTAACTTAGCTCAGAATATGCATCATTTATTGTTGCAAATAAATTATATATTATGCCATTTTGCTTGGCTTTTGTTCATAAGTTTTTAACAGGTTATCTGATAGGCTTATTCCCCAGTGTTTAAGTCTTAAGTAAATTATATGAAGGTCAATTTGTGTCCTATGTCTTTAAGATTATTTTCTGATATTCTTGATGATTTGCAGAAGGAAAATCTGTTCAAGAGATGGTTGAGGAAGCACTTAGACGAGTACCAAATGAAGATGGTTGGTGATTTCGTCTTTCTTATCCTTGGTTTTGTGTGGTTTATTTTTCTGCTTTCCTAAAGGTCATATGGAAAACTGAACTGAACTTTCATTGCAGGTGACAAAAACATTGATCTGGTAACCATTCTGGCCTTTTCTTTTAGACATGGCAATTATGCTTAAGACTTTACCTTGCACCTGGCATACCCTAAAATCAGGTCAATCAGATTCGCGAATCTCTAGCAGTGATGGGTGATAACAGCACAGCTTTTAGCTTACCACAGGTAAAATATTTGTTTGGGCAATGATTCCATTTCTCTCTGATTGCATGACATTTAAAATGATGTGTGTACTTTAGCAAATTGTCAATTGGCAGCCCACTGCACACAGGCTGTGCAGGGTTTGGGGAAGGGTCGAGCCACAAAGGGTAACAAATTGTCAATGCAATGGAAAATACATACAGCTATTTACGTAACATGTACATAGTAATGTAATGGACATGAGCCCTCCAAGACTGAACCTTGGTCTGTTGTGGTGATTTTCTTTCTAAATTTTGCATCATTAAGTTCATATTTTTTAATGTGATGTCAGACATCTTGATAATGGATCATTTGAATTGAGTTTGTATAGCAAATTTGTAGTGCATATATATAATAATCAGATATCATTTACTTCTGTCCATAGCAAATCATATTTTGTTACAATAAAAGAAATAGTAAAAAACTTGAAATAATCCGCTGGTTGGTGATTTGAAGGTGAGCAAACGTTTACATTGTTTTCATGCATGTTTGATTCTTAGGACAAGTTGTTTATGTAAACATGTAAGAATGAATTGTTCTTTAAGTAGTTAAATTTTGCAACATTAGCATTCGCTATATCTGAACTGTGTTGGCAGCCTCATCTTCAAAGAACAAAACTTTGTGACATGATGGATAGTGAGCTTGATCCACAATATGTGAAAAAGCGGGAGCAGTTGAAAAAGATTGTGGCGTCCATGATCAAACCAAAAATCGTGCAGGGTAAACATTTAAACGGAAAAGAATTTGTGTCTTTTCTGGAACAGGTATTTGAACTGTTACCTTTACACTGAGTTAAGATATATCTATTGTGCTTTTCATGAACCTTTAAGACTAAAAATTTATACGTGAAGTTTAGCACAACTTCTTATTGAAATGGATTTTGATGTTATTGGTTTATTGTTCTCAGATTCTTGAAGCCTTGAACAAGGGGGAAATTCCCTCTACAGGGTCGCTTGTTGAACTTTTTAATAAGGGGATATTGGAGCGCTGTTTAAACTTGTACAATGACAAGCTGGCCAGGATAAGTCTTCCAATGTCTGAAGTCATGCTCAAGTATGCTCATGAGGAATCAAAAAAAGAAGCTAAGGATGCTTTTAATCAACAACATTTTGGGCATCATCATGCAAAACAATCTGTTATGAAACTGGATGAAGAACTAGAGAAGGTGCATCTTCAATACTTTGTCGAGAATGTGTTTTTGATTGTGTCCAAACAGGCGAGACTAACATTAAGCATTTATTTTCGCTGAATGTGTAGTCATACAAAAATTTATATCTGAAAAATGAGTATCAATCATCCAAGCTATGCGAGGCATTATACACAGAATGTGAAGATAAAATGGATCAGCTTCAAGTGTTAAGATTGCCTTCCATGGCAAAATTTGATGCAGGGTTTCTCCAATGCAATAAAAGCTTTGAGGGAGAATGTGTAGGTCCCTCAAAGTAAAAATATGAACAACGACTCGCAAAGGTTAGAATTTTTTACTTGCTTACATTCTATTGTCGTTTCAAAGATGTTGGTTGATACACATTACATTAATCTTTCCGACTAAGCTTGCGTGCTATACAGTTTTCTGCTTCCTAGTTCGTTAATTTTGGTGGCATTTTAATGTACTAAATCTCAATTTGATTTGGTGGAGTGTCTAATTTACTATGTTGTGGTCTTAGTTACTTGTATGAAATTTGAATGACAATGCTTTTAATGAATCTGCGGATCCATTTAAGAAAAGAAAAGGGTAGTAGAAACTCTTTGGTTCATTGGTAAAAATTAATGGGTTTTGAAGTATTCTTGCTCCCTGCTTTTAATGTTTATATTGGGTATTTTAATACATATGTATTGTTCTTCTGCAGATGCTGGGGAAGTCTCGATCTTTGTTCATCAAAGATTACAATCATAGGCTTTTTAATTGGTTGGTAGCGTTCTCGCTTGTTATGGTTGTTGTGGGCCGGTTTGTTATTAAGTTTATATTGCTGGAGATTGGAGCTTGGATACTCTTTATATTTTTAGAGACATATACAAGAATGTTCTGGTCTGCTGAGTCCTTGTACTATAATCCAACATGGCACTTCATAGTGGCAACATGGGAAACGATAGTATACAGCCCCTTTCTTGATTTGGACAGGTAAACGAGGTTATTTATTTCATGTTTTTTTCCAATAGAAATTGAGAAGCCATTAAATGATGGATCCTGTTGATTTTTTTGCCTTGATCTTTTCAGATGGGCTATCCCTATAGGTATATTCTTGGTGGTTTTTGTGCTCTACTGGCGGTGTGGTAAGAGGAAGCATGGGCGGCCACTCTCATTGTTGCCCATTCACCATCACAAAGGTGGATCAAATCGACCAAGAACAGATTAGCCTTCACTTTCTCGTTTCTGTAGGAAATACAAACGTCTCCAAAGACCCAGGCCATCAAAGTGGTGTAACTGCTGTATGATGGTGGCTTCTAATGGCGGATTTCTTTTAATGATCCACATTTGGGATTAGCAGTGGGAGGAGACAATTGTGATGGCAGTGTAACTGTGTCATTTTCTTCTTCTTTCATTGATTGTAAGGAGTTTCAGCTTAGTGTTCATTAATTGTTTACAGTTAAAAGGAAAATATTCTTTATCATTGTAGCTCCAGTAAAATTATTTTATCACGTAGCTTAGTGCCCTTTATTGTTAATATATTTAAACCAAAATACGGGAATATTTTCTTGTCTGCCATTAAAGTAAAGAAATTATTACAAAGTAATGGGGGTAAATTATTTTTTTAAAAGTGGTTAAGATTTATAATTTATTTTTACCTATAAATATAATTTTTTTCTAATAAATATTAAATGGGATTAAATTGAAGAATTTTATAATTTATCAATATTAAAAAATTGTCTCTAAAATTCTTATATTTGTCATTGTTTGTTATAGCTTGTAACTTTTTTTGAGCATGCGATCAAAAGTTTAGTCAATGTCTCTAGTTTAGTCTATTGTCTAATACATAATCATGTTATTTTGATACTATCTGTTATAAATGGAATAAGGTTAAGTTAAGTGATATCATAAATAAGACTAAATATAAGATTAAGTTAAGTGGTATTATAAATATTCACGGAAAAATTATTCAAACTTGGCCAATTGAACAAGCTGTGCCATGTATGATGATCACAACATGATTAAAATTGTGATACTAATGCAATTCCAATTATTTATATGTATATTGAATTATGCATAATGTATAATATCATCACTGAAATTAGACTATAGTTGTTTATCTATTTGCAATAAAACCTTTTATCACAATGCTAAAATATTTTTGCCTACTTCAACCAATTGACGACAATTTTAATACTTTATCCACCACCACATGGTAAAAAACTACCACAAATTGGGAACCACCCAAACACAAGGATCGTGACGCTCCCATATTTGACTACTTCTCTTTTAACGGGAATATTGCAGCTGTGAAAGTAGATGGAGTTTCTCTTGCAATTGCACCCATCACCGCCACAAGAACTCCTTGGCAACCTGTAAACATAAGTGCCAATATTTGTCACTAATAAAAACTGCACCATCTCCAAAACTCCACATCCTAACCAGCTTGCCTCCTCCATCCTCCATCTCCACTCTATACACTTTCCATTTCCGTGAGCCACGCCTAACATTAGGCAGAATAGTTACACAGAGCAGGACGTCCACCCCTGGAACCGAAAAGGTTCTAGTGCCCAAGGTACAAGTATATCGAACTCGCCCAGGCTTCGATGGCAGCGCAACGAAGTCCCTGAGCGGCAACGGTGCCAACCCATCAAACTTGTCCTCGTCAACCACGAAGAGCATATTCATGGTTCAGTCGACGCCGTAGAAGTGGCCCTTGAAGGGTGCAAGGGACTCGAGTGCATGAAGGCTATGGTTGCTCCTCCGCTGCACAAAGGGCATGTCATGGGATAAATTTTTGTATTCGTTATTGTTGCTTGGGCTGCCGAACAGGCACATGACCTTAACCGAGTCCTCCACGCCGGCTAAGAGGTGGCGGTAGTACTGGGCTCCCGTCACCGGGTTGAGCAGCCGCACCTCCCTTGTTTGGTAATCGTGAGTCATCAACCATCCACGGTCCGACCCGACTACTTGGGCTCGAGAAGTAGGAGCTACCGGGAGTCGTGGCATGTGGGAACTGTTGAATGGCATAAAATTCTATCTAAGAGTTGGTTTTTAAGCGGATTATCATGTCCCACCAATTTTCCTAGGAATTTTATCTTAGGGTAATTATTTAGTACAATAGTTTTCACACTTGTCATCTAGGTAATAGTTCTTACAGTGAACTAGTTATCTTTGGTGAAAATTACCCGTTTTTCACAACAATTAGTATCAGAGCCATTGGTTAATTCTAGTATGCTCTGCGGTTTATACTGATCTTCCACATCAGAAAAAATTTTCCTCGAGCTCTTGGTTAATTTTAGTATGCTCTGTGGTTGCGGCTTGTGCTGATCTTCCATATCAGAAAAAATTTTCCTTCAGTCAGTTGGCTTTCCTTATTGAGAGCTATTAAATAGACATTGTAGCAGAAATGGCAGAAGCATCCACATCGAAGGCAACAACTTCTTCATATTCAATTTTGGGAAGAACTGCTTTTACAAATCCAAGATTTGCTGTGGAGATTTTTGATGGTACCGGTCATTTCGGCATGTGGCAAAGTGAGGTTCTAGATGCTCTCTTTCAACAGGGTCTAGACATTGCCATCGAAGAAAAGAAACCAGAAGATGTTGAGGAGAAAGAATGGAAGACGCTGAATAGAATGACATGTGGTACCATTCGAGCGTGTCTTTCTAGAGAGCAGAAGTATGCTTTTTCTAAGGAAACTTCTGCAAGCAAATTGTGGAAGGCACTGGAGGAGAAATTTTTGAAGAAAAGCAGTCAGAACAAGCTCTATATGAAGAAGAGATTGTTCCGCTTCAATTATGTTCCTGGTACC
>JAVDBV010081184.1:0-11031 GCA_032619315.1 Piper longum | reverse complement strand
GTTCACCAATCTAGCTGGGCATATCCGAGTTTGTCCATCCTGCCCAGGTCCACCCAGCCAACCCAACCCATTTTCCAACCCGGGTTGGTTCAGGCCATTTTGCTTGATTCAGTTTGGTTCAGCTTGGTTCGTTCCGGTTTAGCTCAGTTTTGGACCGTTTTCGTCCGTTCTTGCACCATTTTCGGTAATTTTAGAACCAGTACATTAGTTTAGATGCGTATTCACAATGTTTAGCATGATTGAATGTTATGATGAATTTTCTTTAATTATTATTTTATTTATTTAATTAATTATTTATTATTATTTCTTTATTTTATTTATATGTTTATCATATAAAATGAATGTTTACATGATTGTTTGTTATTAATATTATTATATTTACTTATGAATATCAGTCTTATTATGTATACTAAATTTAATTAATTAATTTATTTATTTATTTATTTATTCGTTATGTGTATGTTATTTTTTATTTGTATTTAATTATGTACTCTTCTGTTGTATGACTGATATTATTATTATTATTATTATTGATTAATGAATATTAACTATTTTTTTATTGAATTATTATTTACTTATTTATTAATTATTTGATTATTTATGTACTTACACGAGTATACATGATATTTACTTGTGTTTTCCTTTGTAGTTATATTGCATAATTATATTATTATTTTATGATAAGTGTATTATTTATCTTCATGATTTTGTGTTTTTTATTTATCTAATTATCCATGAGTGCAGTTTCTTGTATATTTATTATTTATTACTTAGTATTAATATGTCTCAATTAGCGTGCAAGTGTTTAATTATAAGTTCGTTAGCATTGTTTCCTTTATTAGGATGTATTGATAACATGAGCACACACCACGAGCATGCATCATATAGAGACATTAGTGTTTACTTAGCATACTTAATAGTGGGTTCCGATGTAGGCTTCAGAGTCTGAGCTCGCCGTAGATGTGCAGATACGCTTTGAGCTTGGACCACAGATCCGTAGGACACTCTCCCTCTTTGCTTGACCCCTTGTGTGGAGATTTTGCTCGTATTTTATATGTAGAATGGCATCGGCGGAGTTTTATTGGATCCCTTGGATGTCGGGTCATTTAGCCGTGTTTTACACGCAAGTTTAATAAAACAATAAGGATGAGATCCCTTGTTGGTTTCGAACTTTAGCTCCAGAAATTTATTATACAAGCCTCATCCCTAAGCCTATTATATAAGTACGTGCTGTTTTACAGATTTTACGAATAAGAGAATGAGTGGTACGGAGATATGTATGGACCGTGCTAGTACTCCTTCAAACCATGAGGTAGTGCGGGTGTATGATGGTACTGTATAATGCAGCGCATTTTCGGAATATGTGGCACTAACTTAATTGTTTCTTTTGCCATTTGAGTACAGTGGCGGATGATATGGAAGGTGTGAGGGCGTAAGCACTGTATGTATATATGATTATGATTATGAGCCGTGCATGCGAGCTGACATTTGTTTAAGTATTTTTGCTTACTGCCCGGTGTGAGGCATTTTTGAAATTTCATATGTTTTCGTGGGTAGTGGAATACCTATTTGCCAGATTGTATTAGTTATTTTTTCGGACCAGTAACATTCGTTACTGACGGTTTTCTTATAATATATATAGGTTTCCCAAATCCTATATCGACTTTGGCGGAAGGGCAGATAAATGCTACACACACTTGAGCTCAACCTAAGATTTACTTTCTTGCAGTTATTTATATTTGATATATTTTGATGTTTATTTGACAATGTCTTCCATTCTCATGACACCAAGAGGGTTATTTCGATCTATTTGATTTATCGAGTCTCACTGACCAATAATATTAGACATGACTCGACTCGAACGTAATATTTCTGATTTGGTTCTTAAGCGAACCAAAATCGGGGTGTTACAGTGTGTACTACACCTGTCATTGCACAAACACCTGGAATAGTTAGCAGATACATGGCAAAACCGGATCAAAATTATTGGAATGTTATAAAATGGATCATTTGTTACTGGAAGGGCACTCTTAATATGACTATTTTCTATGGTAGTTATTGATTTTACAGGATATTTATAAAAGAAGATCTACAATTGGGTATGTGTTTACTTTTGCAAATGGTACAATTAGCTGAATGTCAAAGTTGCAAGTTGTTGTTGCACTAACTAGCTAAATATGTTGCAGCTACAGATACGTGCAAGGAAGCTATTTGGTTAAAGAGGTTACTTGAAGAATTGGGTTTTATGCTAAGGATGGTAGATATTCATTATGATAGTCAAAGTGCTATACACTTAACTAAAAATATTGTATTTCATGTTTATACCCACCACATTGATGTGCAATATCATTTTATCTGTGAACAAGTTGAAGACATGAAAGCCTCATCACATCAATCCACACCGATAATAACATAGGAAATGTTTTGATAAAGTCAATTGCTTTGTGTAGAACTTCTCTTGGGCTTTTAGTCGCTTAGTTATGTGATCAATGGGTAGAGACAAGGTGCATGGGAAACTAAACTTGAAATGGGAGAATGTTAGAAATGGAAGTATGTTAATCATGGTAATTTTGATTAAGTTAAGTGTAAATACAAGTTTAAATTGTGGCATCACCTACCCTCATTTAACACATGTTAAAATAGAGTTCATCAACCCTAAATGTGAACTTAACCATTCAAAGATGGCTAGTAAATTTTACACATAGTAATTGTGTTACAAATGGGAATCCTCAATAGATTTTGGCTCTCCATTTCTACAAATTCCAAGGTGTTGAAGCTTTATTTCATAGATCCATCTAATGTTCTAATTTTCTCCATTGTAGCCTCAAATTTTATTTTCTTTTGTGAGTTGTTCTTTGTGAAGTTTAAGGGATTCGCTATTATTCTCTAAATAAGAGTAAACTTAGAAGAAATTGTAATCTTTTAAGTTGTGATATTACTTCGTATTTGAGATAGTGTATTATGGTTATAATATGTTAATTGAAGAAAGAAGTTGTCGAACCACGTAAAATTTTCTTAAATCTTCTACTGAATTTTTGTTTTCTTTATTATTTGTGATCACTAATCTTACAAATATGCACAATTCTCCCAACAGACATCTTAATTTTTTTTTAGAAAAATGACATCAATTTTAATTTCATGAGACACACTCATAGCATTAAAAGTCATCCCAAAATCATGTGGAAGCCAAATGATCCAAAGTGACAAAAAAGTTGTTGTTTTTGGTTTGTTAATGTCGAAATAAATCTATATTATCTGATTTAAGGTGTCCTTATGTTGTAAATAGAGCATCAAATCAAAGAAAAAATGCAAATAATTATTGCATAAATCCACTATTAAGACGTCTATGTGGGAAAAACCTAACTACAAATACTTAGCAAAAAAGTGAAATCCCCCACAATACGTAGACCATTATAAAGACCATAAATGGACAATTAAAACGGAAATAATTTAAGCACAATGCAAAGATAATCACACATAAATAATCAAAATAAGCACAAGTGAATGATAAACAAAGAAATATAATGATCTTAATTAAGTGGTGTGTGAGGCAACACAAGTTCAAACTCACAAGCCACTTTTTTTGATGAATTAATCAAACCATGAAAGTGGCTAAGTGACCATCACCTTGATTTATTTAGTTCCCTAACGTGAACAAGTCAAACACAAGGGAGCTAAGTGAAGTGTGTGAACAAGTGAATTAAATTAAGCAATGCAAACAAAAGAGATGGGAAGAAGGAAGACACAAAAGTTTTTTAAAGAAGTCCCCCAACTAGCATTTCTCTCTTCTATCCCATGAAGTCCTTTGTAGCTCTTTGTAGCTTCACTATGGTAAACCAACTTGTACACCTACAAGCAATAAGCTAGGCCTCTTTCACAAGCATTTCTTAAGTGCCAAGGAAGCTTGCATTCCTAACACGCTATGAGCCTCAACAAGCCTTCTTTCTCAAACGCAAGTGCCTAGGAGCCTACCAGCTCCAACACCCTTGGAGCAACCACATTGAAACTACACCTCTCCTCACAAGCTCAAACCTTGAGCAAAATGATTTCTCTAGTGAAGCAACTCCTGTGAAAAGGTTGATCACACACACTCTCTACACTTAGGGAGTTTGCATTCAATTCAAACACTTTTGACCAAGCCTCACAACAAGAGTCTCTCCTCGAATACACAATCAAATCTTAAGAATTCAAGCTAATTGGTCAAACCAAACCTAACACAAGCTTGAGCTATCCAAATTGATCCAAGAGAGTCTAAATATCAACAGGATAGCAAGAGGTGTTCAAAAAATACTCCCCAAGGCCCCATTTATAGGTTTCTAACACCTCTCCAAAAATAATTGTCTTTGAGGTTTCAATCCCTCCCTTTTACTTTTTTCAACGGCTAGTTTTGACACTTTTTCCATAATGATCAATTTTTGAATAATCAACCAAAAGTCTATCAATCATTCAGTTAAAACTAGCTACATCAACTTCTACTACAGAACTAGCAACCGAAGCATAGCCAATGTTTCCTCAAGTTCATCCTTTTTCCATGTTAGCCCAAGGGTTCCAAACCTGTTTTGATTTATGTACCCTTAACTGAAGCTTTGCAGAAGTTGTTTTTGACTCTTTGCCATGACAGCCCTAGGGTTCCTTCTTGCACGTTGGTTGTCAAAACCACAATCGAAGGTCTACCAAAGTTTGATGTTTCATGGCTTCTTCACCAAGCCCTAAGTCTTCAGTTGTTAAACATTGACTTAAAGTCAACCAAAGGTTGAACTCTATTCTTCCTTGGCATGCACCTCACGTATTCGGTTACCAAAGTCCTAACCGAATTGTTCCACACTTCAACACTTCTCTTGAATCTTTAATCCTAATCTCTTTGCTTGGTTACTTGATCATCCATGATAGCACTTAGAGAGTTTTGAGTTATTGTCATATTAACAATTTCCCCCATTTTCATAATGAAAACTACCATATATTTTAACTCTCTAAGTTGTTGGTATATTCCTCATGAAACATTTCTTTGATCTTGCCTTGTTGATCTTTAACTCATCAATACTTCAAGCTCTTCCCTACAAGCCCATCCAACTTTATTGTAGCATTCCTGCACAAGATAGTAATCCAAGAATAATGCAAGATATCATGATAAAATGCTATGGCATGATGATTATATCATGCAACCTATAACCAATAAATGATTGACAATCCTAAATGAGTTAGTCATACTTATTAATTCATTAAAATTACAATTTTAGTCCAAGAGATGACTTAACTCTCAAAAGCTTCTTTACATAAGTGCTCACTCCCCTCAGACTTATGCCCAATACAACATATCAATCAAAAAGACAATATACCACATAAGGGAAAAGAGTTACAAAATAAAACTCTAGGCCCCATCATCTCCTTCCTTAGTGGGGTTGCATGGAGTGAACCAGGATGGTGGAGGATAGTGGAATGAGTAGTCATGAAGAGGGAAACTGAGGTGTGCTCCCATGTCCCAAATGAGACTTTTTTGGTTTCTCATCTCCTCCATGCTAAGATCCATGCAATCTACCCTAGTACTAACACTATCCAAGGCCTCCCATTGGTCTTGCGATGGTGGCATTGGGGGTTTAGTGTTCTCATGTGGTTGTGCTGGTGCCTCCTTCCATTGCTCATCTTTCATCCAACCAATAATGCTCATCATGAGGTGGTTCTGCCCTAGAAGGGTATGCATTATTGTTCTTCCTTTTCTTGTTCTCATTCAAAAAACAAAATTATTGTTGAGAGTTGTCGTCCATTATCTTGAAAGGGAGGATGAATGTGATCCTTTGGCTCAAGACCCTTCTAGCTCAGTTGAAGAGTGTCGTATAGGCAAGTTCTCCTTTGGTTCCAACATCTCTACATGTGGTTGAGGATGAGGCATGACAAACTGATTCTTTTCTAGGAAAGGATCCTCCAAAGGTTGTAGACAACATATGAAGATAGTTCACTATGATGGCCTACTAGTTGTAGTCTACGGTCTTGAAAGGGAGGATGGAGGTGATCCTTTGGCTTAAGTGATAGGCAAGCTCTCATTTGGTTCCGGCATCTCCACATGTAGTTAAGGATGATGGATGACAAGATGATGCTTCTCTCTAGGAAAAATTCCTCCAAACAGTATAGAAAATATATGAAGATAGTTCACTATGATGGCCTACTTGAGGAAGGATGTTTGTGGCTATCACTTCCCAAAATACGAGGGCCATCCAAGTTAGATCACGAACTCTCATGGGGTGTTGACCACATGTGTCATCAAGGTCATCTCTCGACACAAACTCACTCAAGAGATACTTTATGCGAACATTGTCAAAATATGTCTTATCACCATCATCCGGTAGTCTAAATACTTGTGTAATGTACCATAACATAAGGTGGAACCCTTTCCTCTCCACCTTGGCCATGTAGTACTCTTGATTCACCTTTACTAAGGTATCATCGAACTCCCAAATTTGTGGAAGGGGGCAACCATAGTTTGCGGAGTTGACATCAATGCAGCCTTTTCATAGATTGTTGGATTTCCATTTCTATAAATACCGAGGTGTTGAAGCTTTGTCTCATTTTCTCCATTTTAGCCTCAAGTTTTATTCTCTTATGTGAGTTGTTCTTTGTGAGACTTAAGGGATTTGCTATTATTTTCTAAAGAGTGTAAACTTAGAAAAAATGGTTATCTCTTGAGTGGTTAGATTACTTTGTATTTGAGAGAGTGTGTTATGCTTGTAATATGCTAGCTTGTTGAACAAAGAAGTTGTCATGTTGTTGCCCCGTGATTGTAGGCGAAGTTGCCAAACCACGTTTAATTTTCTTGTGCCCTCTACTCAATTTTTGTTTTCTTTATTATATGTGATCACTAATTGTACAGGTTTGCATAATTCTCCCAAAATACATCTTAAGGTTTTATTAGAATAAAGGCATCATTTTTATTTCATGAGACGTAGTTATAGCATTAAAAGTTAGCCCAAAATCATGTGGATGTCAAATGCTTAGAAATGCCAAAAAGGTTGTTCTTAGTTTTTGAATGTTGAAACAAATCTTTATTAGCTGATTTAAGGTGTCGTTACATTGTAAATAAAGCTTCAAATCAAAGAAAAAATGTAAATAACTATTGCATAATTTTCATTATTGTGGTGCCTAACACTATTCTTTTAAAACTCAGGCCTCACTCTTAACTTAGCATGCTATGGAGTAACGTCGACTCAGAGTTGACTAAGCTCACTCGGGGTCATACTATTTCTTCATTAATGAGTCATTTTTAAACTATTTCTTCATTAATTAAGGAAATAAAATGTTATATGATATAAACATGTTGCTCTTTTGATACTTGGAACTAATAAATATGTAATTTATACTAGTTTAAAATATTGATTTTCTAAATCAAAAGAAAATTAAAATATTTTAATAATTTTATGACTTGATATAAAGTGTGAATTATAAAATTTATTACTAAAGAGTTATTTATAGAGTTTGGCTCCAGAAGTCATAGAGTAGAATAAAATTGGAAAGTATGCGGAGTTTTCAAACTTTTAAAATTATACTTAAAGCTACTTTTTTTTGTTTTTGGAAAAACTCATTTGAGTTTTTTCGTCTTTCATAATTAGAAGTGATCTAGTAAAAAGGGCAGTGAATGACCAGTTTAGGTCTTGGAAGAGCCAAAGAGAAGGGGAATTGTACGTGGTGTATTTTGGGTGTCTTGCCCGTAGAAAAGTGCAGGAAGCTTTTGTAAGTTTTCTATTAGTCTCATACAATATAATAGATGATCTCAATGCATTTCAATTTTTATTTTCTAAATTTAGTTTTTTCATCGTTCATACTAATTTCTTATAAACTAGTAAAAACAGGGTCATCGGTGACCATACATAGGGTCGCTAACAACCCAAAACCCGGTCTCTAAAGACTTCTGCGATCATAAAATACGGTCGCAAGAGACAAAGTCGGTAATGAAACGTGTAACCGGAAGTGGATTCGGTTGCAAATTTTAATACCTGAGATGACTATTATTTTTCGGCTTCAAATTTTGCAACCGAAAAGCGGTTACAAATAATGTTGCAACATATTTGCAACCAGATCTCTGGTCACAAATTGAGTGTCTAATTAGTTTTATGTCTGTCACAAAAATTGAACACCTAATTGGTTTTAAGTAGCCACAAATGTTTTGCAACTAGAAATTCGATTACAATGTGGTCTCAAGTGATCGCAAATCCATCTCAATCTATAAAAAAAGAAGATAAATATTTTTTTCATTTTATTTTGCAATTCCCTATAAATTGGTGGTTGATTAAGATCTCAATGCACAACAATTATTATTTTTTATAATTTAATTTTTTTCATTTTCATACTTTCTCATACCATCAATCATAAATCAAGAAGAGCATCTAAAACTTCGACAATTAAGGGAAACTAAATAAAATTTTGTATAAACATGATTAAACTATTCGTGTATTATACTAGAATTTTGTTGGTTGCCTGCATGGGAAGGGATACAACAGAATAGGTCCAAATCTCACCCTTGCATCAAATGTGTTTGATTCACTCCGGTTGCAATTAATATCAACTTAGTCGTATTGATCATGTACTGATTATTGTATACCCTTTTACAATCAAGGAGACATCATCGGACTAATGAGGCATCTAATATGACCATGTATATAAAAGGCAGTTTTCACTAATATGAAAGTTTCCATAGAACAAAGGAATAAGTCTCAATATAATTTAAGGTCTCTAAAACCCCAAAAAAAAAAGTTGATTCATCCTTATGTGCACTTATTATTTATTATAATAATCCCATTAAATTGGTCCAACTTATTTATTTCTATAGACTGTATATAATGTCTATAAAAAGGACCACTCATAATGAAATGAAATTAAAAAAATTGATGAAATTGGGTTCCATTGATCAATTGTATTTTTAATTATTTTTTTCTACTTTTATAATCGTAATCTTACGAGTAATTGATAAAGTAGCGTGTACTGCAACATATAAACAATAAAGTCTGTCTAAATTAACCAGGAAATCAATGTCAGAACGTAGGACGACATCGACGGTATTTTATCGGATCCTTCCGATTTCGGGTAATTTAGTTATATTTTCTACACATGTTTAATAAAACTACAATGATGATACCCATTGTTGGTTTTCGAACTGAAACTATAGAAATATATGATATAAGCCTCTTCCAAAACGTAATATATAAAGATATATCGTAGTAGTATTCCTTCAAACCATGAGGTAGTGCGGTGTATGAGGGTACTGTGTAATGCAACATCTTTCCGAAATTTGTGGCACTAACTTAACTGTTCCTTTTGCCACTCGAGTACCGTGACGGGTGATATAGAAGGTGTGAGGGTGTAAGCGTTGTATGTATGTGTGAATATGATTATGAGCCGTGCATGATAGCTTGCAATTGGTTAAGTATGTGTGCTTACTGCCGAGTGTGAGACATTTTTCAAGTTTCATAAGTTTTCGTGGGTAATGGAATACTTATTTGCCAGGTTGCTATTTTACTAATAGTTATTCGGACTAGTAATCAAATTTATTTAATTACCAACGTTGTTTCCTACTATATGTAGGTGAGGTTCCTTGGCATTGGCCGGCCTAGATGCATGGATCAAATGACACAGTCGCGGTGGTGGAAGGGGCCCTTTGTTGAAACTATAGAAATATATGATATAAGCCTCTTCCAAAACGTAATATATAAAGATATATCGTAGTAGTATTCGTTCAAACCATGAGGTAGTGCGGTGTATGAGGGTACTGTGTAATGCAACATCTTTCCGAAATTTGTGGCACTAACTTAACTGTTCCTTTTGCCACTCGAGTACCGTGACGGGTGATATAGAAGGTGTGAGGGTGTAAGCGTTGTATGTATGTGTGAATATGATTATGAGCCGTGCATGATAGCTTGTAATTGGTTAAGTATGTGTGCTTACTGCCCAGTGTGAGACATTTTTCAAGTTTCATAAGTTTTCGTGGGTAATGGAATACTTATTTGCCAGGTTGCTATTTTACTAATAGTTATTCGGACCAGTAATCAAATTTATTTGATTACCAACGTTGTTTCCTACTATATGTAGGTGAGGTTGCTTGGCATTGGCCGGCCTAGATGCATGGATCAAATGACACAGTCGCGGTGGTGGAAGGGGCCCTTTGTTATGTTGTTTACTGTAAGCATTATTTTGTGTATGACTATATGACGAGCATATGCCCTAACTATGTGAACCTTGCATGATTCAAATTTATGCTATCATGGTTCTACCAACATGTTTTATATTTATATTATTGTATTTGCTGTGGAGTTATAATACTTTGGGGGAAGACTAACCATTGTCTGCAAGGTATATAATCCCCGGAGTCGTGGAACATGACGAGGAGCTAAGTCAGGTACGCAAAATGCATTTGGCTGCAGCTGTTTGTGTATTAGAGTAATGTGGGTGGAGGAGCTTACGGGTCACACCACTTGAAGACCCACGTGAAGTCCGGGTATTAGGGTTTGATGCCCAAATACTCGATGATACTGTGTAATTCTCTTGCGCTTTAATTATTGTTCGCGTGGGGTATGTGGAACAAGTAACCATGACCCTTGTTTAAATACTTGCATCATCTTCATGTAACTAATAAGAAGACCTAAGCCAATCATTTGAACTAAACAGTAAGAATATAATACACGCAACAACATGTAACCTCAAAATTGTAGCAGGGGTATGCTTCTTGTAACACCCCGATTTCGATTCACTTAAGAACCGAATAAGAAATGTTACGATCGAGTCGAGACATGTTTAATATTATTAGTCAGTGAGACTCGATCCATAAAATAGATCGAAGTAACCCTCTTGGTGTCATGAGAATGGAAGACATTGTCAATTATTTATAGAAACACAACAAATATAAATAAATGTAAGAAAGTAAATACTGCGTTGAGCTCAAGTGTGTGTAGCGTTTATCTGTCCTTCCACCAGAGTCGACTCAAGATTTGCAGACCTACATATATTATATGAAAAACGTCAGTAACGAATGTTACTGGTCCGAAATATAAC
>JAVDBV010081122.1:1379-18492 GCA_032619315.1 Piper longum | reverse complement strand
GTTTTATAACGAGCCAAACTCAAGTACACCCCTGCTCGGTTCGGCTCGGCTCGTTTACACCCCTAGTAATGGGTTGCCTTGTAGAAATAATGATAATGAGATGGGCCTCCTGGTACAGCATTGGCTTAAATGTGACCTTATATATAAATATAAATATATAAATAAAAAAATATTGTGCTAACGTTTTCTGCGTATTTAGGCCCTTCACCCACGTTCTCGTATAACTACCTATTTTATGTTTTCTAAATCATACCTAATACTTATAGTATAATTCTATGTAAATTATGTGTAAGAAGGATGTGGTGGGCGTATGAGTCATATAATTTTTATTTATTTATTTATTTACGGAATAAAAAGTGTAAATGAATTCGATAATTAGCTCCGAAATAAGATTTTGTACTCGAGTCTTTGAATTCAATTAAATTAAATTTATTTTTTATTTTAAAACTTGAATAATTATTTAATTTGAAACTGATAGCTTGATAAACTGTATATAAAACTTGAACGTAAAAGTAGTTAACTTGGCTTACCTTGAAATTGGAGCATGAAGCATTTGAGATTATCATAATTTTTAGTTCAGCTAGAATTGCTCCTTAAAAACTGTATAAATCGTGTATTGTATTAACTCATTTTTTTTCAATGGGGTTATATATAAATAAAATTAAAATACTAATTTTTTACGAATTGCAAAAACATTATCCAATAAGTGAGTTCGTAAAAAAGGGTTGCTTTTCATGTTTCCCTCAACTAATAATAAATTGAATCAACTAAAGACAAATTTAAACATTTAGAATACAATTTTAAACTATATGAATTTGTCAAATATTACATTTTATATATTGATGAACTAGTTAGCTAGAGCTAAGTACTTAAAAAACAAGCCGAAATTAAGGATGATGGTGTCCGTCTAATTGTAAAGGCCAATTTCTAACTTTTGGGGCACGTTTAAAGAGTGTATTAGGTCTCAAAGTTTTACAAATTATAATAATGTCTTAATTTTTTCACTAAAACAAATGAATTGGTCAAACTTTCATTCAATCTTCTCCCATTTATACCTAATGCTTCAAGAAAGAGTATAGACCTTATTTTATTTATTAAAATATATTACAAAATAATTTTTATTTATTATTTTTAACGTAAAAAAATATATTCTTATTAATACAATGCTAACTTTTGATTAAAATTTGAATATTTAATCAATTATAATATAATAAAAAATTAAAAATATCTTTCATTGTGAAAGGTCATAGGTTTGAATCTAGATACCCTTATTTTCTAATTTTTTATAAACTAATAATAATAATAATAATATTTACCATTGCAAATGGTTCGAACCCAATATTCAATCTACTAACCTTGGAAAAAAATATATGATATAAAATTTAAATTATTATAATTTATCTTTTTATTTATTCAAAATTTATGTTAAAAGTTAATTATAGTTTATATCTAAAATATAAAATTATTGCATTTTATCTCATTATTAGATGAAAATTTACCATTTTTTTTCATTGTACTTAAAATATATTGGGGCATGGACCATAAATTATAAATCAATATAAATGTAAATGACAAATTTTTTGTTGACCAGATCCCCTTTTTAAAAGTTAACATTTTTATTTTATACAGGTTTAAGATCCACAATATTAAAAAATTGACAAAGTTAATTTATATATAATATTAAAATTGATTTATGATACAAATTGCGTATGATGTAATATTTTATCTAATTGAGGGGCGCTTAGGTGCGCCCGGGGCAGGAAAAATTTCCTGCCCCAAACTTCAATCTGAGCTGTCCGATTACAAGGACAACAATTTATTTGTTATTAAAAAAAATTTTAAGTTAATTTTGATCTGGACCGTCCAATTACAGGGACAGTTCAGATCTATTTGTTAAAAAAACCTAAAGGTGGCCACTGGCGGCCACCGCGGGTGGCCAGCCCGGCCCGCCCCACGCCTGCGCCGCCGCCTGTTACGGGCGCAGAAAATCTTTACCCTATCTAATTTAATATTAATACAACACGTGTAAAATACTTATTATGCAAAACAAGCGGTTGCTTTGAAAAAATAAAAGTAATATAATATTTAATAATAATAATAATAATATGTCAAAAAATTACGTCTAATGAAAACTGTGTTGTCATAGCTCAAATGGCAAAAATTAGTACATACATTGTAAATATTTGTAGAAGTAAAATTCGATAGTGTAGACACACACGGAGAAATAAGAATACAATCGCACTAGTTTACACGCCCGCTTAAGCTTGATTAATTTGTTTTCTATAAAACAAATTTTAATATGATGGTTTTTGCTTGGATCGGTCGGGGAGCTGCAACTCACGCATGCAAGTACGTCTTGCCATCGTTCACATCCAATCTAACCCACCGCATCAATCAATGGCTGGCTGGAGTCGATCCGTCATCTTCCTTTGAACCCTCCCAGCTGTGCGAACAGCTCATTCGCCACCGCCATGCCGGAGTTCTCTACTACACGAGCCGCCGGCGCTGGCTCGGCCGCGGTGTGTGCCGATTGGTGGCTTGTTTCCTGCTCTTCTTTGGCCACCGGGGAGTGCGGCACCATCTCGATCGAGGTGTCGGCGATGATGGCCGGAACAGATTGTTCCTCCTCGGCTCGGCCTTGCACAGCCACCTCGTGCAGTTGGAGAGCGTACTCGAGGTTCCAGAGCACGTCGCCCATCGATGGCCGGTCGACGCCGTGCTCGGCGAGGCACTTCTCGGCGGCCTCGACGAACTTGCGCTGCGAGTCGGGGGTGATATCGCCGGAGAGGTTGGGGTCGACGATCTCGTCGAGCAGGCCGCGGCGCTTCGACTGCATCGCCCACTCGGCGAGGTTGACCTGCTCGCGGGGGAGCGCCGGGTTGATGGCCGGCCGGGAGCAGAGCGCCTCGAGAAGCACCACCCCGAAGGAGTAGACGTCGGACTTCTCGGTGAGCTGCTGCCGCCGGAAGTACTCTGGGTCGAGGTAGCCGAAGCTGCCCTTGACGGCAGTGCTGACATGGGTGCCGCCCATGCCGACGTTCTTGGAGAGGCCGAAGTCGGCGACTTTGGCGACAAGGCCGTCGTCGAGGAGGATGTTGGTGGTCTTCACGTCGCGGTGGATGATGCCTTGCGCGGCGCCGGTGTGGAGGTAGTGAAGCCCGCGGGCGGCGCCGATACAGATGTCCAACCTCTGTTTCCAGGACAGGGGATGCAACCCCTTGCCGTAGAGATGGTCTCGGAGAGGTCCTTGCGCCATGAATTCATACACCAAGATCATCTCGGCGTTCTCGTCGCAGTAGCCCATGAGCGACACCAGGTGCCGGTGACGGAGCTTGGACAGCATTTGTATCTCCGTCTGGAACTCTGTCATCCCTTGTTCTGATTGTGCGTTCCCCCTCTTCACCGCCACCTGATCATTCCCGCCAGTTTTTGCTCATATTTCAATCTCAATTCTTGTTGTTAAAAGAGGAAGAAGAGTGATTGATCATTGATGTACCTTGGTGCCGTCGTCTAATGTGCCTAAGTAGACATTGCCGAAGCCGCCGACGCCAATGACGGCCTTCTCGTCGAAGCTCTTGGTGGCCTCCTGCAGCTCCGACAATGTGAAGTAGCGGCCGAGGCCGAGGGTAGAGGAGTAGAACCCGCTCTTGTGGGAGCCAAAGGTGGAGGCTTTGCTAGTGAGGAAGCTCGAATAGCCGCCGGCATGGAGCGGCAGCAACCACGACGAGAAGCTGTTACGCTTCTCCCAGTCCTGCGGCCGCCTTGACCACTTCACCACCATCGCCCCGAGCCCCAGGAACGCCCCCAACATCATCGCGAATCCCACCGCCGCCACCACCTTCCTTGACGGCCCGGAATCGCCACCAGCCGACCGGCCGTCGACGCCGAACTCCCCATCCAAGCTACCCACCGAGTTGCTCATCTTCATCACCTCCACCCCGTTTAGTATGGCGTTGGGCTTGGCGGCGTCGTCATTGGTCGGCCCAACCTGCACCTTCACCCTACCCGCCGCCGTCGACGCATTAAGCACGAAGTCCTTGTAGTAAGGTGTGGCGAGGTCGGAGGTGACCGTAGACAGATCAAGCCCAGAGATCGCCATCTTGCCATTGATGTACACATTGAAGTAGAGATCGTTGAGTGCCTTGCTCACAATATCGCAGAAATGGAGTCGCACCAGGTACCCAAAGGCGGCATCAACCGGCAAATTCCAGGTGATGTTGAACTTGGGCTCGGAAACCCGAGCGTCGGCCATCTCCACCGCCGACGCATACACCCAGCTCGGCGCCACCAGCTTCATCGCATCGCCGCCACCCTCGCCGTCCTCTGCGGGGTAGTTCACGCCGCCGGGCGACACCGACACGGCCTTGGCGGCGGCGGCGTTCTGGAGAAACCTCCGATCGGCGTCCCACGTCCGGCCGAGCGTGTCGTTCTTCGGCGTGATCACGGGGCCGCCGACGTTCAGCCGGTGCACCGTCTGGAACGCAAACCTGGACAGCCCAGCGAAGTCCCCGGCCGGGGCGACGGTGGAGGCTGAGTCGGAGATGAGCCCTGTCGGCGCCGACACGAACTCGATGGCGTTGACGAAAGCCGGCGAGTTGCGCATCGGGGAGAATCGGAGGGAGAGCTTGTCGCCGGTAGCGTTGACGAGGTACTCTCGGAAGACGGGGGCGGCGGGGTCGGAAGCGGTGAAGCTGTGGAGAAGGACGACGTCGTCCGTGTAGGCGGAGAAGACGGCGGCGGAGAGGTCGTACCCGGAGGCATTGATGGGGAGGAAGTGGAGGCGGAGCCAATGCCATCCGGGCTTGGTGACCGGGAAGGCGTAGACGGCCTCTTGGAGGAAGACGCGGGCGGTGCGGTAGAGCGGGGAGACGGCGCCAGCGTCGGAGCGGGTGGAGGATGGGAGGGAGACGGAGAGGTCGTCCTTGGAGGAGAGGAGGGGGGTGGACTGTGGGTCGGTGCGGAAGAGTCGGCCGTCGGGGACGTCGACGGCGGTGGTGGCGCCGCAGTCGATGAGGTAGTTATCGGCAGGGGAGAAGGCGGCGGCGCCGGCTTCACGGACGGCGGTGGCCGAGGAGGAGAGGAGGAGGTTGAGGAGGAGGAGGAAGGGAAGGGATCCCATGTCCAACTCTCAATGCCTATGCTTTGTTGTCGTTGGATAGATTTTCCCGTGTTGGAAGCCCAGAGTGTTTGATGTTCCTTTCTTGCACGGGAGGGAGAGTCGGAACGTGGAAACCGAAATCGGTTAAACAATGCCTGCATTTAACTCGGTACTTTTGTGGACCTCGTCTTTCTTCACTTCCACCCCCTCAATATAACATAACAATCAATTGCTTCCGTTTTGACGAACAAAACTCTTTTTTAAGAGTTATGTCGTCACAAACACAATTTTGACATGTTTGGAAACATTTTGTTTGCTGCATATACAGCTGCCTCTCAATCCATTGAGCAATTTGGGCACGGCATTGTTCATTATGCACCTCCATCACTGGGTTCTTGTAGTTTCCGTTCCCTTATTTGAGACTCTTATTTACTTGATTACTATGATAACTTTCAGTAGACCCTTCGTGCTACAGAAAGGAAAGCAAATCAAACTTCTACGACTTAGAATTTGATTTTGCAGCCCGGTTTCCATCGCCCACATATATTTCTCGATTCTAACAGATATATTTTACCTTTCGTAAGTCGCTCACTTCACACCAAATGTGGAATTACTGACTTCGTACCCAATCTTCACAAGCTCAAACCACCCAATCACCACTATTTTTCTCCTATATAAACCTTCTTCCCCTTCCACACCTTTCAACATTATTCAACAGCTTTAACTGTACAAGAGATTAAGGAGAACCGCACGTATCGCCTCCGTGTTAATCATATCATGGATTAAGTATGGAGTCTTGATCCCCTTTCTACGTTCAATGTTGAGGCTGCAATACCATGCGACCATGTGCTGGTGAAAATCAGTTCATGTCTTTCATATTTGCAGTCCGGTGGTGACGTCTCATTTGCATGTTCTGCTGCAATCAAGGCCGTCAAGAATGCAGCTAATACTACTTCAGATCGACAATCTGTGTGCAAATGCCTCACCACTGCTGCTTCAAGGGCTTCTAACATCCCCAAAAGTCGCATCTCTGGGCTACCTGGTAAATGTGGTGTCTTCCTCCCTTACAAGATTAGCCCTCAAATGGATTGCTCTGAGTAAGATGAATATATATTCATATTCGTTGGCCGGACTAATAGCTAATAGCATGCATGCTAACTATGTTATCCGGTTTTGATGGTTTTGCAGGGTTCCATAATCTGCCCATGATCGCATGTTTGAAGAGCTCTGGAAGCTATAAACTAGAGCGTAAATATTGTGTACCAATGATGGAAATAAGCACATGACATTGTCATGATCAATATATGAATAAATTTCAACTTGTCCAGTCTCATTATACTCTGATCATATATATATATATGCTTATGCTGCTACTAAGTGCTACAAAAATTTTCTGTAGCGCTTGCTACAGAAAATCCCTCGCCAAGGACTAGATATATCATTTACCATGATTTTACCCGTGAAAAAGATCAGCGCTCCCTTCCATACCTGTGAATTTTCCCAGCTTTTGCTCGCAGCCCAGATTGATTCAACGTGCAACTCATTTTTTGGGCCACTTTCAATCAAGTAATATACATGCAGGTTTTGGGTTTCAACGCTATTAGTTTATTCGAGATTGGAATTTGGAGAAGATCAGTAGTTCATGGATCACGCGCACAAAGTGGATCATCACACGACACACCCAGAAGAAGCATTTTTTTATTATACACAAGATGTAAGGCTCGCAACAATATTCATAGCAATGTTTCATTCTATCTTATTGTTAGAGCAGGCACAATACGCATAATAAACTAGTAAACACAACAGCTCCTTCTCTTGTTGTATGACCCTGCATTATGATCCACACCAAAAGATCAAACGGCAACTCAAACAAACTTCCAAATGATGCTAAGTTGTTGGTTAGTAAATATACGTTAAAAATCAATACGCTACTATTATTATACAAAACAGATTAGAACATTATAAATCATGGAAACAACAAGAAGAGAAATAAGAATACTTGGAATTTATCCCAAGTAAAGAAATGCACCGGCTCAATCAGCAAAAGATTCAGTTAGATTATTTACTCGTATGATCAAATAACTTTTTTAGATTTTTCGAAAAATATTATTCATTCATGATCACATTAATCAGAAAATGATGATGGCCCACAATCCAATCTACAATAAAAGTTGGATGTATAGATGGTCAGGGAGGCATCCATAACAAATTAATCGGTGATCAAATCAAATCATAGGTGATAGATCGGAAAATTTTTAACCAAAACCAAAATAAAAATAATACCAAGTAATGATGATATTAAATCAACAAAATGCTAATAACATCTAATAATCTCAAAGAGTTACCAAACCCGGGCATGGAAGATCAAGAGGTGGAAATTAGTCCTTATCGCTGTTGCTGCTACTGCTGCTACCGCCATCATGCTCGCCATGCTTCTTCTTCTTCTTTTCCTTCTTCTCCTTCTTCTCCTTCTTCTCGTGGCCTTCACCATGCTCCCCGCCATGGAGAGTCCCCTTCACCTTGTCCACGAACCCGACTTCATGCTTGCTGTGCTCCCCCTCCCCATGCTTCTTGTCCTCCCCTTCCTCGTGCTTCTTGTACTCTTCCTTCTTGTGGTCTCCCCCTCCCATGTGGAGAGTCTCCTCAATCTTGTGGATGATCCCAGCCATATTCTTCCTTTTCTTCTCTCCACCCAAATTCCGAATGATCTTCAAAGGCTTCAATAATCTCTATATATATAGGGAAGCGGGTAGTAGATAACTACAAAATGGGACCAGGCCACAAGAGAGAAGAAGAATAGGGATGGAAGAGATGGCTCACGGAGAATCGGTCCCACCATGAAAGGGTCCCCCTGGAGGACAAGGACCATCTCACGAATGATCTTCAAGGATGGGCATCGCGTTTGAATGAAAGGGTCCTCGTGCATATATAATTTATATATTATAATTTAAATATATTAATTAATAATATAATTAATAATAACCACAGTAGAATAGTTATTTTTGTAATTTTTCCATTCCATATCATTATTGTAATAATTTTAAAATGAAAATCTTTTGAGTTCATTCAATTGGTGCTGTGTTATTTGGTGTGAGCATAATACTTATAATGTTTATAACCCAATATTAATATTAAATACAAAAAAGTATTTGTATGAACGAACTTAAGAAGAAGGCGCTTCCATTTTTTATAGTTATACCTTATTAAGGGCTATATGTTATATTAATGTCAAATAAAAGGGTGAAATGCTTTTAAATCTCAATAAAAAGTCATATTGTTGAAAATTTCTAATAAAAAGCTAAATAAATTTTAATATTTTAAAATAATAAACTTAAATGGGTTAGATTATTTAGTCGTTTTGGGCTTTATTTTTATTTCATGGATTTAGAAATATGTAGTGGTCACTTATTTAATGTCTAATTTTAAAGTTATATTTTAAAACCCATGTTCTCGCTTAATTAATAGGTAATTGTGGGTATTTTTTTATGAGATCCCTCAACTTAGTCCCACATATAATATATAGTGGGCTACAATCCTGTTTATAAGTGAAAATAAACTATAAATCTTTAATTTTGACTAACCATTTAAAAAAAATGGTTGAAGCCTATTATATTGTACTTTGGGCCGGACCATTATATTTTTATATAATTTTTTATTTGTTCAGCCATATACACTATGCTTTGTCCATAAATAATTCGATTAATTTTTATGAACAATACATAGTCTATTCATGGACATGAACATTAACCGAACTATTTTGATTAATATAGCTATTTATATACCAATTTAATTATGTTTAGACAATAAGGTTAGTATATCGATAAATTGTTTAGGGTGTTCAAGTGATGTTTGTCCATATGGTGTTAAAGGACTGTCCAAAAATAATTGTGAGATGTTCATGTGATTGAGTATTCATATACAAATTTTAAGTTATTTGCATATTTATATATGTCATGCATATGCACATAAAATATTTGAACATGACATGATATTTTAAATATATTATGTCGATGTTATGTGATCAGTGTATTTTAAATTAATTGAAGAGTAGCCACAACATCTTTAATTAAGACAAAATATACATAAAGTGAAATATAAATCACATATGGATTTTAATATATCAAATTCTAATTAAACATTGTGATTATGATAGTTTTACCGCACATGGAGGTTATTATGATTATTTTGTTTAATTATGGTAAAATAAAAAATATTTATGTTTCTTAATTAGCCTACAGGTATCAAGAGATATTTAATATTGTTTTCTAGTTTCATTGTTGAAATAGTACGTGAATTTATTTTGTGTTAAAGTCTTTGCTCACAGTTAGATTTTAATGACATATTATTCATTTTATTATCTTTGTATTGGTAAGCATATAACTCTAGTAAGGGTATATAATGTGCCTCAATATTTGTTAAAGTAAACATGATTATATATTTCTTATAGTTGTTTTATCTTTGATAATTTTTGATGATAAATATGAGGTTTCATATTTAAGTGATGATCATAATTATAAGAAATGGAGGGAGAAAGTCCTTCTTTATTTGGGGCGTATGGATGAGCCTTCCATTCCCACTGAATCTAGCACTCAAAGTGAGAATTTACTATACGAACGTTGGGAGCAATCCAATCGCTTGAGCTTGATGTTCATTAAGTCTTGCATTACAATTAGTATTTGTAGGTAAATTCTTGAATGTGAATTTGTCAAGGATTATATAAAAGCTATTGAACAAAAGATTGAATTTTCAAACAAATCATTGGCTAGTATCTTGATGGAAAAATTGTTATCAATGAAGCTCACCGGCGTTCTAGGTGTGCACAATCACATTATGAAAATGAGAGATATTGCTTCTCAACTTAAGTTTTTGGAGATTGAGATTTTTGAGTCTTTTTTCGTGCATTTCATTTTTAATTCTCTCCCTTCTGAGTATGTTCTTTTCAAAATAACATATAATACATAAGGAAAATTTATCAATAAATGAACTTTTAACCATGTCTATTCAAGAGGAAGAGAGATTGATTCATGGTATAGGTGAAAATGTACATATGGTGACTCATAGAAAACGCAAGAAAGAAAGTCGGGTGTATAAAGGCAAAGACAAAAGACCTATATATTTTAATAACAATAGGGAATCCAATTGTTTCTTCTGTAAAAGAGGGGGACATATAAGAAAAGATTGTCATAAACGCAAGGCATGACTTGAGAAGAATTGTAATCTCATCTCATTTATTTGTTATGAATCTAATATGGCTGATGTTTGTAATAATGCTTGGTGGATTAATTCTGGTTCTACAATCCATGTTTTGAATACCATGTAGGGTTTCTTAAATCGAAGAAAACCGATGGAAGTGAACAAAGTATTTATTCTGTCAATGAGATGCATTCGCATGTAGAAGCTATTGGGACATGTAGACTTGTTTTAAGTTCTGGCATTGTACTTAATCTAGAAAATACCTTTTATATTCCTAGTTTTTCCAGAAACTTAATTTGTATTTCAGGACTTATACCTTTGGGTTTTTCATTTAACTTTTCTCAAAACACTTTTAGCATATTACATAATTTTGTTATTGTGGGAAATACTTTATAAATCAAGGTTTATTTCAAATCTACTTGAAAGATGATGTCACTTATAACCTAATGGATATATATAGTACTGCTGGTATAAAGCGTTGTGTTATGAAATGAAAAATCTTTCATACTGTGGCACTGAATATTGGGACATATCTCAATCGAAAAAATGAAAAGACTTGAAATGTTAGAGTTTTCAAAACTCTTGATTTTACGGATTTTAATACTTGCGTGGACTGCATTAAGGAAAGCAAACCAATATTTCTAAGAAGGGCGCTAAGAGTAGTTCTAAGTTCATACTGTGGCACCGAATATTGGGACATATCTCAATCGAAAAAAATGAAAAGACTTGTAAATGTTAGAGTTCTCAAAACTCTTAATTTTACAGATTTTGATACTTGTGTGGACTGCATTAAGGGAGAGTAGACGAATATGTTTAAAAAGGGTGCTAAGAAGAGTTCTAAGATATTAGAAATCATACATATAGATATATGTTGTCCTAATATAGATTCATATTGTAACACCCTGACTCGGCTCACCCGTGAACCGACCCAAAAATTTTACTGGTGACTGAACCGTTCACTCATCTACTAGATTCAATTGAGCCGACCCGGATCTACTCTCGACGTCTTAAGATGAAGATACGATTTTCTATATGCATGGATGAATGCACAAAAATCCTAATATGCTACTACATGGATGACATGAAAATTAATTCACACACATCAACACAATTGCAATAAAATCAAGAAGAAACTCTAAATAAGAACAAACAGAGTCTTCCCTAAAAGTGCAATTAGGGGCCACTCTGTCAAAATAATATATACAACTATATATAAACATATCAATAATTTCATTCATAAAATGTAATCTACTATGTACTCATTCTCGAGCTTGGGTCTCAGCCCACTTACACATCCTCTTCATAACTCACATCGTATCATCATCTCTTTGCATTTTCTCACATTAATTTTAATATAATAAAATCATAAGCATAATATTAAACATTCAATCATTAAACATGTGTATGTGCAAGAAACCTCGTTGCTCCTCCGTCTAAGCTAGCACACCTGATCAAGCTCATCACCTACATATATTATAAAAAGTCATCAGTAACGAGTGTTACCGGTCCAAAAAATAACTAATATCAAATTGGCACAGGAGAGTTAACCCTCCTGTTGAATGAAAACTATAATATACTTTCTCAAGAACTCTTACAAAGGCATAAATGGGAGCCGTCGCCCTTGAGTGGTAGCATCCCCTTTTCATCTCATTCACTTTCCTTGGCCATCTCATCTATTGTGTCTTGCATCAAATCTCATTTTCATTCATCTCAGCCCTCTACGTCCTCCATATTATTCCTGGCCTTGAGCCGAAGGCCGAGTACTCTCAGGCAGTCGCCTTTAGTACCCTTTGAACTATAAGTCCGGATATGCGCTGTACTTAATAGTACCCGTAAACCTCCACGTTCTCCGAGTGTGAGGAACTCAAACGCGAAGTTAGCAGGATCCCTCGGGATGAAGTGGGTCCTCCCCAACATCAACCTATAGACAAGCACATGCCTTATCTGAAGACATGACTGCCTCCCTCTTTCCATCTCTCACTGAAAATACGAAAACTATACATATATATATATATAGGCCTGGGTAGAGAATTTAATATAATAGGCTCGAAGGTAACTTGTGATGGATCTTGTTTTCAAAACCATACTCGAAGGATCCTATCCTCAAGGGTTATTAATCCAAAAATGCGATCGGCTAAATGACTCGAGTTAAATGGGATCAAATAAAACACCACTTAACTCGTCCTGCAAGTAGAAAATCAAACATACAATGAAATAGAGCGTAAAACAGAGGCGAATCCTAAACGGACATGGTAGAAGCTCCAAGCGTGTTATCGCACCTAGGCGGCGAACTCCTACTTTGTACCTACACATCAGAACTAAATACTAACGCCCGATAACTAAATGATGCATCAAACTTATTAACATCACACAAAATGCAATCATTATCAATCAAGTAAATCAACAATCATTCGTATATATAACTCTAAGTCATCCAATTCATACCAATTTTACTGTATTTTTCCTAAATTACATCATGGTCAATTATCATAATTAAATTCGATCTATCTCATTAGATCACTTACTATTCATCTTATACTCAATCACATCATGCAAACCTTTACTTCATTTATGTGAAAAAATGTAAAACAAACTTTAGTTTTCACTTTTACTATAGAAGTCGAATTCGTTGCATGTTTTAAGGCTATATCATAGGCTCTTTGGTTAAAGAGTTTCATGTCTGGCCTTCGAGTTCTTGAATCTATCTCAAGGCCATTGAAAATGTATTGTGATAATTCAGCTACTGTATTCTTCGGTAAAATAATAAAAATAAAATTGAAGTAAACACATCAATATTAAATATTTAACAGTTAGAGAGCACATAAAGCAAATAAAGTGCTCATTGAACACATTAATACTTAATTGACGATTGAAGATCTTTTGACAAAAGACATGCCACAAAAGATGTTCAAAGATCATGTAGCCCGTATGAAACTTATTGAATTTCAAGCTTTATATATAATGCTAAGTATATAATATGTTATTTATTGAAACTTTGCTATTTGTTTGTTTTCTCAATATGAGTATACACATTATATTAAAATGATAAAATTATTATACATATATATAATATATGTGTGTTTGGATCCGGATAAGCATTGCAAGCTTATTCATAAAGTTTAAACTACATTGTAACTTCTTAAGAATATTTTACATTATAATACATGAAAGGTAATACTTGACTAAAGAGGACTTGCCGTTATCATTCATATATAATACTTTTTTTTGAAATGTTAATATTTTAGATAATGCTATACATAGTGATATATGTTCGGACTAATTGAAAAAATATTAAAATTTTATTCTAACTTTATATGATCCTCATCATATATATAATTTATATATTATAATCTAAATATTTTAATTAGTAGTATAATTAAAAATAACTGTTATAGAGTGGTTATTCTTATAATTTCTTGATAAGAGAAATTAAATACAGTATTTTTTTTGGGCTCGTGGATATTTTTTCTATATCTACCTATCATCACCTTTAAAATATAACATATCAGAAGATCTTAATCAGAAGACTAATTATCAAAATCTGTTGTGACAAACGTCGGGTCATCACCAAACATTTTGCACCTTCACGAATGAGTCATCTGTCTCATCTTGCACTTTGGAATACAATTCTTATCATGATAAGATAATGTCTGGGTCCAAACGTCTCGATTCGAGCCATTTGGAAGATTGTTCGGATGTACCATCCAACGTTTTCTAAAGAAGATATTTTATGCCTCCAAAAAATTTCATTAATATCTTGTAAGAGATGGCAGACACTTGAACGGTGTGAGAAATAGCTTTGGAAAAACAAAACGGTGTGAGAAACAGCAGACATTATGAAATTGCAAACTGCAAATCAGTCACTGAAAAGGACGATGAAAAATTGGAAAGCAATGGGAACAGGTCCGCCATGCCCAGGATTGTGGCCAACTCGAATCATATAGAATAAATATACAAGGGTGAAAAGGGAGCCTCATATTGTAAGTCATGTTGTATGTGGGTGTCAAAATCCCACATTTAATGTGGGATGGGATTGGGAGGAGTTCCCACCCTATATAAGGACTCCTCTCCCCTTAGTTAAAACCATTCCAAAAGGTAATCTCGAATTACTTACTTCCCTTTCTACCGTTAGTAATTGTCTTTTCTACCATCGGTAATTCTTTCTCTCTTTGTAATATTTCTCTTTAGTGAAATATTATTTTGGTAGTGTCCGAGGACGTAGGCAATTGCCGAACCTCGTTAAATTTTGGTGTTTGTTATTGTTCTTTTCATGTCAATTTAATAGCTATTGTCGGGTATAGTTGGTATTAATTATTGTGCTATTTATATTACTTGTTTTGATAAAATTCTGTCTAGGAGTTGGTTTTTAAGCGGACTATCTTGTCCCACCAACTTTCCTGAGAATTTTATCTTGGGGTGATTTTTTAGTACAATAGTTTTCACGCTTGTCATCACTGTAATAGTTCTCACAGTGAACTAGTTATCTTTGGTGAAAATTACCCGTTTTTCACAACAATTGGTATCAAAGCCATTGGTTAATTCTAGTATGCTCTGTGGTTGCGGTTTATACTGATCTTCCACATCAGAAAAAATTTTCCTCGAGCTCTTGGTTAATTTTATTATGCTCTGTGGTTGCGGCTTGTGCTGATCTTCCATATCAGAAAAAATTTTCCTTGAGCCAGTTGGCTTTCCGCATTGAGAGCTATTAAATAAACATTTGTAGCAGAAATGGCAGAAGCATCCACATCGAAGGCAACATCTTCTTCATATTCAATTTTGGGAAGAACTGCTGTTACAAATCCAAGATTTGCTGTGGAGATTTTTGATTGTACCAGTCATTTCGGCATGTGGCAAAGTGAGGTTCTAGATGCCCTATTTCAACAGGGTCTAGACATTACCATCGAAGAAAAGAAACCAGAAGATCTTGAGGAGAAAGAATGGAAGACGCTGAATAGAATGACATGTGGTACCATTCGAGCGTGCCTTTCTAGAAAGCAGAAGTATGCTTTTTCTAAAGAAACTTCTGCAAGTAAATTGTGGAAGGCACTGGAGGAGAAATTCTTGAAGAAAATCAGTCAGAACAAGCTCTATATGAAAAAGAGATTGTTCCGCTTCAATTATGTTCCTGGTACCACTCTGAATGACTCTGAATGATCATATTACTAGCTTTAATCAGCTAGTAACTGATTTGATGAATCTGGACGTGACTTTTGATGACGAAGATCTGGCTCTCATGTTGTTGGGATCACTTCCTCATGAATTTGAGTTTCTTAAAACTACTTTACTTAATGGGAAGGTTGTTGTGTCTCTCAGTGAAGTAACTGCTGCCTTGTATATTTACGAATTGAGAAAGAAGGAAAAACAAGAAAATACAAGTGCAGAAGTTGAAGCTCTTGTTGTAGAGAGAGGCCGGTCGCAGAGCCAGAATAAAGGAAGAAGGGGAAGATCGAAGTCAAAGTCCAGACCGAGCAAAGATGAATGTGCCTTTTGTAGAGAAAAAGGCCATTGGAAGAAAGATTGTCCCAAGCTGAAGAACAAATGCAAACCTGAGAAGGGAAAAGCTGCTGTAAATGTTGCTGAGTGTGATGATACAGATTCAGACCTTTCCATTGCTGCATCAACTAGCAACTCTAGTTCATGGTTGCTAGATTCTGCTTGTAGCCACCATATGACGCCCAATCGAGAGTGGTTCTTTGATTTTAAAGAACTAAATGGTGGAATTGTCTACATAGCAAATAATGCCCCTCTTGTCACACATGGTGTTGGTTCCGTTCACTTGAGGAATCATGATGGATCAACCAGAATTTTAATTGGTGTTCATTATGTGCCAGATTTGATGAAGAATCTCATCTCTGTCAAAACCTTAGAGTTAAAAGGTTTCGAAGTGAGGGCGAAAATGAGATAATGAGGATCATCTCTGGTGCTCTTGTGATAATGAAGGGAATTCGAAGGAAAAACAATGTGTATTACCCTCAGTACAATTGTTGGGGAGGCAGCAACGACGTCAACTCCTACTAATGATCAGGAGTCAGAAGCAACCAGGTTATGGCATATGCGCTTGGGGCATGTTGGAGAAAAATCCTTGAAATTATTGATAGATCAAGGATTATTAAAAGGTGTTCGGGCTTGTAAATTAGATTTTTGCGAGCACTGTATCAAAGGGAAGAAAACAAGGGTAAAATTTGGCACAACAATCCATGATACTGAGGGTATTTTGGATTATGTTCACTCAGATGTGTGGGGGTCTTCCAAGACAACTTCATTAGGAGGTAAACACTAGTATGTTTCCCTTGTTGATGATTTTTCCCGGAGAGTTTGGGTGTATACTATGAAGATGAAGGATGAAGTGTTGGGAATTTTCCTGAAATGGAAAAAGATGGTGGAGACTCAAACAGGGAAAAGAGTCAAACGCCTTCACAAAGATAATGGTGGTGAATTAAAAAATGATCCATTTCAAAAGGTCTGTGAAGAAGAAGGCATTGTCAGACACTTCACTGTCAGACATACACTACAACAGAATGGGGTGGCAGAGCGAATGAATCAAACCTTGCTGGAGAAGGTTCGGTGTATGCTGTCCAATGCTGGGTTGGGCAAAGAATTTTGGGCTGAGGCTTTAGTATATGCTTGTCACCTTATCAACCGTTTACCATCTACTTCTATTAGTGGTAAAACTCCATTGGAGAAATGGTCTGGAAAGCCTGCTATAGATTATAATTCCTTACATGTGTTTGGTTCCACTGCATACTACCATGTTAAGGAATCAAAGCTGGATCCAATAGCAAAGAAGGCGATATTTATGGGGATCACCTCTGGTGTGAAAGG